>VZSV01000017.1:6682287-6727358 GCA_013398735.1 Nothocercus julius
ATCCGCGCCCGGGGGGCGGCGCCCCGGGGGCTCGTGCGACACCCGCGGCTCCCGCTTTGGGAGGCAGGACCGCGGTTTCCTCCTGCACCGCACGGTCTCGTGGTCTCCGCTGTTGGGCAGGACGAGCTGCCCCCGGCCTCGGGGGCTGCCCCTCGGCTCCAGAGCCCAGGGAGGCTGCAGCTCTGCTCTGAGGGAACGTCGCGGTCGCCGCTACGGGGGGCTGCAGAGCCCCCCCCGACCACTACCCTCTGGTAGCAATTTCCCCAGTAACCCCTTAGAGTGAAATCCTAGGTTTTCCCTGCATTCTGGTTGAAATCAGCAGAGACTCACTGGAAAACTCAAATGCCTGTTTGTTATAATTGTCCCTTCAGATCCCGGGGGACAGAGGGGACACTACTGGTATTTAGTGACAAAGTTGTGGGCACTGTAACTTTGCCCAAACGCTGCTGTGTTCAGCACTGCTCCGTCTGCTCCTGTTTCCTTGCCTTTAGCTTAAGGAGAGCGTGGGGAGATGAGTCATCGGGTTAGGCACCCAAACAGGCTCCAGGCTGCTCTCGTTCCATCCTTCCTCGGCCTCGCGGGGCTGGGGGCTTGCAGGAGGCCGGGGTGCCACGCTGTGCTGGGTGCCTTTCCGAGCCCACGCCGCTCCCAGGGCTCCAACAATTTCCAGAAGAAAATGCTCACACATATTTATGATGCTCCTGGGAGCGTTAGCCCTGCCGTGTGTTACCTCCCCGTTCACTAAGGCGCCGTTTCAAACCACGGAGGTCCCCGGCTTATCGCGCAGGCCCCGCCAGCTCTGCCGTGGCCTCGGTGCCGATGGCACCCCTGGAGCCGTGGGCCGGAGCTGTGCGGAGTGTCCGGGCACGCTGCTTATCATGCAGCGGGGAGCCCCTGCCTTATCCGCCGGCATCGCTCCCCGGGGACGGGCTGCCCTAGGGAGATATTCTTAAGCCCTAACGGACGACACAGGTCACACCAGCTCAGCAAACCTCGCTGCAGTGAAACTGTTAATTACTAGTGAAACGGGTGTCCCCTGCTCCAGAGCCCAAACCAGGCCCTGCTATCACAAACCTTGAGTTCCAGGGACATTTAACTCTGCCCTTTCTAACAGGAAAATAAAGCAAATGCATTGTCACAAATGCAGACCTCGTAAGGCTTTTCTTAAAATTTCTCAGCCGCTGGAAGAACTGAAAGCCAGGATTAACTCAACATCAGTGGCATTGACTCCAGGGAATGGCATGAGAATTCCAAGCTGCTTCAGATAAGGCCGATCGTGACTGCAGCCGCCGTGCTGCCCTGTCTGTCTGTGCAGGGAGCCCTCGCACACGCGTCCACGTGTGGGGCGCAGCGCAGAGGGAGGCTGCGCCTGCTGCCGACCGTGGGGATCGGTGCCTAAATCGCCCCAGGCCTCGCCATATGTCACTGTTAAAGCGCACGCTGGGCTTCAGGCTGGAGCGATGCAGGGAGTTCGGCAACATCTGGCTGAGAGGCAGCGGGCTCAAGCAGAGCTTCACATTTAAGCTACAGTAAATGTGAATCATGGATAATTACTGCTCTGCTTCCTTTGCGGAGAGGAGGAGGAAACGTAGCAGCTACCCTTGTGTTACAGGAAGGAGCAGATTGACCAGTGGAGTATAGAAACACTTTGCAAGTATCACTCTGGACATGTATTGTTCTTAAATTACACCCAAGAATGAAAGAAAGGCCCCATGCTCTGTTAGAGTTGTGTGATAGAGGCTAAGGGATAGTGAGTGCTGGTGGCGGGAAGGGATGAAGTCCTTGGAGTATGAGCTTCTTGCAGGTTGTGGTTTTACAGACACAGCTTTGGTGTGTTTGGCTTCTCGGTGACCTGGGCAGTTTGGTGGCATTTTGTACCTCCTGGTCTTGGACTTAGAAACCTAAATGCTGAGCACAGGTCTCTCGGGGCACCTGCCCGGGTGCAGCTCGGACACAGTCGCTGTGTTGTAACGGGTGTTACAGCAGTGTAAGCTGTAAGCACTCCGTGGAAGGCAGACAAAAGGAGAGGAGTGAGAAACCAAAAGGTATCCACCCTCTCTTTTGCCTCACTTCTCACTTCACATTGACACCCAGGATATATGACACAGTGGAAATGGAGGATAAAACAGTGCTGTCACTGTCCTAGCTCCCCCTTTCCTCCCACTCTGCCTTTTTACATATTTTATAACAATATTTCTGCGGGAAACGGCGAAGCTCGGCTGCTGTAGGATGTCGTCGCCGGCCCATAAGTCCCTCTTTGCTCTGTGCCTGTCAGTGCGGACTGGTCTGGAGCGCTGGGGCTGCGGAGCGGGCGAAGCCTCCGCAGGACGGTCCCGGAGCGCTCGCCCTGTAAGTGGCACTGCTGGTAAAAACAGGGGACCAGACGCTGTTGTGAAACGGGAGTTCACAGGAGACCTGGCAGCAGTAGTTTCTGGTTCCCATGGGACAAATAACACCCTGTTTCTACTGTAACTGCTATGTGGATACCTTATGGGTAGAAATAAAAGGAATAAAAAGACTCAATAGAACGGTAATGCAGGTAACTTGCACTGAAAAACAAAGGTCTTTGCAGTAGCTGTCTTAGATTAAAATATTCCTTAAGGTGTCTCACATGATCCTGCACAGTTGTGGCTCCTGCCAGTCTGTCTTCACTGTGTCACACTGTTTTGTTCGGATCCTAGGGACTTCTGAGCACCTCTGAGTATGCAACTATTTTCTAGTTTGGAAGAAGTGGGAAATGAAGCATAAGGTGGAGAGAGTGGTGGTTTGGGCTGTGCCTCCGTTTGGGCTGTCCCTTCACCTGCGTTCCGGCAGGGATGAGCGAGGGCTGCTTGGATGGTGGAGGAGCCCCTGGTGTGTGGCCTCCCCCTGCCATGAGGGACAGCAGAAACGGTCACTTTGCAGCTTTTATTAGCACCTTCCCACCTTGGCTGAGCATCGGGAGCAAGATCCTGGCAGAACTGTGTCTTCCCTTGACATTTGTGTTTGGGAGCTGGTTTAAGGAACAACCAAGAAAATAAATTCTTTACATGTATTGCTAGTCTTATCCTTGGTGTCCCCCCGTTTATTAAAAAAAAAAAAAGCCTTAAAACTATTAATCAACAAATAAGTACATCACTATTCAGGTCACAGTGTTCCAGTGATTCATAATTAGACCTAAGTGTTTCAAGCTGCCTGATCTTCCCTTTGGAAATGAGATGGAGCGATCTCTTGCCAACTATCCCATTATAGAAAAGGCTCTGGTCCATGAGCAGAGGGGAAGGCCGGGGCTCGCTGAGGAATAACCTTATAATTTGGTTGCAGAAGGTCACTTCTGGAGGCAGGCATACCCCTGTGCTGTGAACGGTTGCTACTAGTACGTATTCAGAGCCTGCGTTTCTTTCTTTACATGATGAAATGGCTTTGTGTGAGACACCTGGATTTGAATGGGAAATAATCCTGCCTCAGGCACTCTTCCCTTCTGATGTCATTCGATCTTTTTTTAGAGTTGGAATATTATAAGGATCAAGACGAAAAGTCTTAATAAAATAAGTGACCTGATGAGTAATGCCCCTCGCCAAAATTAGGAGCCAAAATTAGCTTCCTGTCCAGCCAGGCAGGGCCAGGAGGTAGACGAGGCTGCCTCCAGAGGCTCAGGGTGCAGTTTTAAAAGTCAACCGGCATCCGGCTCTGCGCGTGTGGGGCTGGTTCCGCAGGGGCTGTCACGGGAGACAAAGACACAGGACGAGAGGGACATGGAGCTTCTAGAGAGGGTCCAGCGTAGAGGAACCAAGATGATTAAGGGACGGGAGCATCTATCGTATGAGGAAAGACTAAGAGAGCTGGGCCTGTTTAGCCTGGAGAAGAGAAGACTGAGAGGGGATCTGATCAACATGTACAAGTACCTGAGGGATGAATGTAGGGAGGATGGGCCCAAACTCTTCTTTGTGGTGGCCAGTGACAGGACAAGGGGTAACGGGTGCAAGTTGAAACACAGGCAATTGCATCTCCATGTGAGGAGGAACTTCTGGACTGTGCGGGTGCCGGAGCCCTGGCACAGGCTGCCCAGAGAGGCTGTGCAGGCTCCTGCTCTGGAGATCTTCCCAACCCGCCTGGCTGCCACCCTGTGCTCTGGGTGTCCCTGCTGGAGCAGGAGGTTGGTCTAGAGGTCCCTTCCAACCTCAACCATGCTGTGATTCTGTGATTCTGTGACATGCGTGGCGGAGACGTCTGTCTCGGCAGCGCGCTGACCCTACTGCTCTGGGGAGCGCTCCATCCGTGACAAGGACGTGGACGTGGCCATAGCGCGTCCTCCTCCATCCAAAACTCCCACTGAGGCCCATGGGCTGCTCTGCTGCAGGAAAAATGGCCTATGCTGGGACATGCAAAACATGATATATGAGAGTGCTCTAGGATGAGTCTGCAGTCACAGGCCTAGATCCAACTGAGTTTACAGGCTTCCACTTCCCATTGAGACGCCAGCCACCTCTTAATTTCCTGTGCAAGAACCTAATCAGGCTTAGAGACATCAATCAAGTGAGATAAAATGGGGTAGGTAACATAAACGTAGCTATGTGCCTATAATATCTCTATTTTATTTTTTTGCAAAAAAAAAGATTAAATAACACACAGACTGTGTTGTTCCACAAAATAGTTTATATATCAAAAAACACAGAAATGTATTTAATAGTACTCAGAGCAGCGTTTGCTTTGTTTTGCAGTGATTTAATTGAAGAAAGACACTCCAAAGACAAATTACATCCCTCTCCAGCCAAAGCTTTCTTCATATTAAAAGGGATGTTAATGATGAGTCCCCAAGGGGAAGATAACAGTTAATAACATCGATATTTGATCTCAGGTTACACAAAAAAATCTTTATACTCCCTTGCCATTATTTGTACTGCTGAATCTAAGGTTCATGGATGTGGGCTAAGACTTTGTGCTAGAAGCTGTGAAAGCACAGAATAAAAATGCTTCTTGTCTTGTTGCCAATCTTTAAGTTGATAATTAGAATGGATATATCTTATATCAGAGAAGCAAGCCTAAAACAAACCTTGAAATAGGTGCACTAGGGCCTAAATTAAATTTCTTGTTAAGAAAGCTATCTACAAAGTAATCATCTCAGGCAAATGGGAGGAAATAAATGAACATCATAATAATTTATTAATATATGTTTTGCATAATGTTAAATACTAATCTCATGAAAATAATCTTGATACACTGTGGGTATGTGCACATCCGGAACAGTGAACGAGTAGTACATTTTTGAATAACCTATAAAATCTGCTTGATTTTGAACCTATTACATTAATAGACCTTTCACGTTGCAGCAGTTAAGGAAAATGTACTCTGAATTTTGTGTACCTGTGGATTTGGCAGGGAGATGTCAGTTTGAATGTGCTAATCAACAAAGTATTTTCTTTCCTTTTTGGGGTGCATAAGCAGAATGCCATGTACAAAGCAAGGAGTGGTATTTTTTCTTGCCTGTGATGTCTACCATACTAGTAGTTGAAAACAGTGTCTTTTTCTTTCTGAGGGTCTCATCTTTAAAAATAATGTTGATCAGATAAAATATTTTAAATGATATAAAATTGTCTGAATGCTTAAAATGCCACAAAAATACTTGAATTTGGAAAATTTGCCTTAGTGTGCAAGGCTGCAAGTCTGTGTAACATGTCAAAGCTGAGGTTACTGGAAGGCTTGGCTCTAGCCTCTGTTACTTGTATGTGGAAAAGGCGGCTGGTAATGGGAAGGCGCCTTGTCTGTGCTAAGGGGAAAGGTGCAGGGGAGTACAAACCTGGGAGAGGGAAAGTGGCTGGAGTTCTAGTTCAGAGGGGCACGAAGGGCATGGTGCTCGGGCAGCATTTGCTGTCACTCGTCATCTCCCAGACCCAAGTTAATGACATTATTCTACCCAGTCTGCTCTGACTGCCTTGGTAGCCATGACTTGGATATAGGAGTAATTGAAGTGCCTGGAGCCTGGACTATCCACGAGGTTGGGAAAAAAAAAAAATTAGTTTTATGGTAAAATCAAAGCTATCGAAAAGGTTAGATCTACTAAAATGTAACACTAATCTTAGTACTGCTTTATTCTTTCTAAACTATGTCAGTTTTAAAATGAAACAAAATTTCAATTTTTTTTTTACATTTTGACTTTTTTTTTTTTCCCATCCAAGTGTTAATTAAATCTATCACAAATTTATGAACGGTTTAATCAGTCCAAAGCTGTATCTTTCAGGACATAAAATAGTCCTAAATATTTTTCCTGTCTCTGCCTGCCACATCTACTAAAAACCCCCAACCTAGAAGGTACTGTCAGCCGCCTCAGGGTATAAAGCAAGAAAAGAAAAATAGAAAACAAGTGGAAGCAGCTCTGGTGAATAGCCCGGACCAGCACACAGAGATAAAAAGGGTTTGCGCCGCTGCGGGAGAGACGCAGGCTGCGCGTTCCGGGGCAGCAGCGCGGTGGGGCTCAAGGCTGGGCGGGATTCCCTGCGGATGCCTCCCGCGGGAGGCCTAGCGGGATGCGCCTGCGGGATGCTCCACGAGCGGGTGACCCCTCCACGCACCAGTGTCACCCCTGCCTTGTGGCAACGCGGTTTGGTCTCCGCGAAGCCAGCTGTGAGCATCCCGTGCTGAAGAGCTGTCCTGATACAGCTCCCTGCCCATCCCCGGCACGAGCAGCTCCTGAGAGCTCCTCGGGACCAGCGCCCGACTCGGCCCCAAGCGCCGGCAGCGGTTCCCGGTGCAGCGCTAGAAGCAGCGACCTGAGCCGCGGCTGAGCTTTCCTGCGCTGGCGCTGCGCATGCTGCCTCCCGGTGGCTGCCCGGCACGGGCCTGACTGAGGACTGGATATTCAGGGGAGGGAATTAAAAAGCCCTGTGCCCTTTATTTCACAAAGACAGAAAGCAAGGAAAAGAAAAAAAGATCAGATAACGTGTGTAGATCTGCTGCCTTTAGAGCTTGTCACCTTTGCTCAGTCCGTGGTAATATAAAAACTGAAACATTGGAAATATTATTTAAATGCATTATATTTATTACATATGTGTTTATTTTCTATACTATTTTAAAGTAAAACGGAAGTGCTGTCGCTGCAGAACTGCCTGGTAAGTGCAGTTGAGGGTGCAGGTCCCTACTCCTGGGACCGCCCTCCAAACCCCGTGTGCCCAGGAGCCCGATGCTTGTGCCCCCCAACACCGGCACCAGTGGCAGCCGCGCACGAGGGCCGGCGGGGCGGGGGATGATCCCTTTGCACAGCAGCAATATCCTCGTTGCGCCGTCAGGCAGCCTCGGTGCGGAGGGAATCGCGGCCGTGGCTCAGGGACTGAGAAATGTCAGTGGAATTTGCATTTTGGATTTTAGCGCTCAGCACGTCAGGTGGCGTGCTCCTACCATTCATTAAGCCCTTAAAATTGAGCATTTAGTTCCTTATTTATAAAAAATCTTAGCCCTTTAGTCTTGGATAATACCCTTCATTTCCTAGGAAAGGTTCAGTTTTGATCCGACCGAAATCATTGGCAAATATCTCTTGAATTTGAAAAGAAAACGTCAGGGATGTTTAAATATGAGTGCATCGATGCTGCCGGCACACGGAGCAGCAGGAGCGGTGAGAGCCTCATCGCCAGACGGGACAAAAGGGCTCGGACACCCTTGCTGGGCTGCAGACTTGGAGGCTTTAAAGTCCTTGCAGCAAAATCCCGATGATACAGGTATTGACACTTGCTGTAAGAGAACAGCAAGTCTTTCTTGCCATGGATGTTATAGAGGAGTAAAATTCGGAAGGAATAAAATTCGGAAGTGTTTATAGAGCTGGAAAATGGTTGCTTGTGGTTTAACCCCTACTGAGGGTTTCACTAATGCTGCTCAGACATTCCTTGTGCAAAAAACTACAAGTGAAAATAGTCTCTGGGGAGGGTCATCCATTGTAGAAACACAGTTCCCAGCAAAGTTGTTTTTTTTTTCTGAAGAAGCGATTACCCCATATGTGCTTCGAAGGATTATTCCGTGTCCTCTGGGGTGAGGTACCAGCTGGAGCTCAGGACATTTGGCTCCAGCGTGTGGTCCTGTCCTCTGCGGTTGTGCTCGAATGGATCAGTCTCTGTGTGTCACTCCTGTGGCTGCAAATGAGGATGCTCCAGCCCTTGCATTTGAGAATAAGCTCTGTGGGACTTGGGGAAGGATGGGGAGCCTCACGCAGCGGTTCCTGCCTAGCACCCCGCACTGGGGGACCTCGTGTTGATATGGCGGCGCAGCTGTGAGTTCAGGAGAATCCGGTTGCTCTGAGAGGAGGTTCTGTGTTTCCTGCAGGGCCTGGCCCTGCCGCTCTCCCAGCCCCCATAGGGCCTGGCTCTGCAGGGAGACTGCGCCATCCCTCCCTCTCCGCAGCCCTGGTGACATGGATTGTACTGCAGGAGGCTGAATATTTAATTAATAAACCCAAACCCGAGGGGAGCCGTTTATCAAAAGGGAAATGTTTCAGGAGGGCTGACTCCGCCTCAACCTAGGCCTAACAGGGTATTTCAGACTCAGTGCTAGGTATGAAACCAAAAAAGGAAACAGTCCTTGTCCTAGAGCTTAAAATCTAGTCAACAAGACTAAAACACCAGCAGCGGGAGACAGGCAGAGCCACTTTTCACGCTTGGTACAATCTGTCATTCCTAAGAACGAGTGGTGAAATGCGGGAAGAGATGCTCCCACTTCTCTCTCTTCCCTCCCATGGGTGAGGCTACGTTCCCTCCACGGGAGAGGGGATTGTTAAGGCCTGCAGCACAGCCCCTCGGCACCGGGCCTTCGTGACGTCAACGTGCCAGTCCCATTCGCTCGGGGCTCTGAGGACTCTGCGCAGCTTCGCGCGCGCTCGGCGCGATGCCGCGAGGGGAAGCGGCGGAGGAAGCGCCACCACCCTCTGGTGGCTCCTCACGGGGCTGGGCTGCTCGCCGTAACGGCGAGAGAACACGTGAACGAAGAAAGAAAAGCAACAGAGACGTTACAATAGAAGGGCTGCACCGGGGTGCATAAATGAGCTATAAATGTAATCTGCCTGTTCTTGATACTGAAAACTTCCCCCTGCTATCTAAGAGTAATGCCAGCATTATTGCTGCTCAACCATTAGAATAACTCCTTAATAAAATAACTGGCTTCTGGATTAAATAGTTGTAGTATATTTAATCCAATTGAACACTAATAATATTATGAGAGCAGTTAAACTGAGGAAGATGTGAAGATGACCAAGAAATGCAAATCAGAAAAGGAAGGTGGTGGTGCTGCCTGGAAGAAAAGGGGCATTTGGTCTGGAATGAGGTTGTTGGTGGGCAGATTTCAGTGAATTGCTTTGGTAATTAATATTATTTAATTACCTTCCAAATGAGGAGTATGCAGAAAGTGGGAATGTGCTGACAAAGAGAAGGTGCTCATATACTGGGCTGCATATTTACACAGGGAGAGAAAACATAACGGCATGAAGGCGACCAGCCATCTACCCCCGCACGCTGCTCAGGAGGAGTAGCCAGCCCGCGTTCCCCGGGGCTCAGCAGGGTACGGCACAACCGCAGCCGCTCCGCTCCCGCGCGCGGCCGAGCCACGTTCGGCTGCTTGGCTACATGCACACTTCTAATCATATCCTTTCAGCGCTCCTGCAGCACGTTTACGTACCTTCATCTGTAGCCTGAGCAAGACCACTCAGGCCGAGGTCACCTCCTCCTCAGCAGCGGCATGAATGGCAGTGCAGTACACCTACCAAATCTTCTTTTTTTTTTTTTTTTCCAAGAAAAAATCCACTCTGATATTTGCAATAGATATTACCTGCTGCGTGACATTTGGTCTTGTAAGTTGAGGTCTACCAATTTGCTATTCTTAACCTAGCCACAGTCACAGGGAAGCTGTGAAATGAATAGCTGACCCTTTTCTCTAAATAGCAGCAACCTGCCCCTTTGAGCACCAACGCTGTGACAAGGCACCATGTTTCACTAGGACCCTTTCCCCACCATGAAAAAAAGTGAGGCGTCACCAAAAACACACGACCGAATGGGAAACTGATGCATTTTGCTTGAACCGTAGAATCATTAGGGTTGGAAAAGACCGTCAAGATCGAGTGCAGCCGTATTCCCTTCAACGCCGTGCCTGCTAAACCATGCCTCGACGCGGCCCGTCTGCACGCTTCCGGAACGCTGCCGGCGACGTGACGCCACCACCTCCCTGGGCAGCCCGTCCCAAGGCTTCACCCCTCTTTCTGCGTAGAACCTTTTTCTAATGTCCGACTTGAATCTCCCCCGGCGCAACTTGAGGCTGTTTCCTCTTGTCCTACTGGTAGCAACTCCCCTGAGTCTCCTCCAGGCTAAATAGCCCCAGCTCCCTCAGCTGCTCCTCGGACGGTCTGTGCTCCGGCCCCTTCCCCAGCCCCGTCGCCCTTCTCTGGCCAGCACCTCACCGGCTTTCTCGTGGCGAGGGGCCCAAAGCTGAGCCCGGTGCTCGAGGTGCGGCCTCGCCAGCGCCGCGTGCAGGCGGACGGTCGCTTCCCTGGTCCTGCTGGCTGCTGTTGCTGACACCAGGCAGGCTGCCGCCGGCCTCCCCGGGCGCGCTGCTGCCTCACGTGCAGCCGGCGGGCGCTTTTGGGTCCTGCGCTGCGCAAAGGGGCTGCGGGCAGCGGGCTCGCGGGGCCGCTGGGACACGGCCGGAGAGGCAGGCGCTGGCACAGGCGCCGATGCCGAGACAGCGGGGACGTTGCGCTGCTGCCACGGACATCCGGCATCTTCCTAGGAGAAAGAGCCCGGACAACATGCTCATAACTCTTTTGAAGACGAGTCAGGTCACACAGCAGCTAATTCTGTTTTCCTCTGGCTTTTCTGCGGTCCTCTATCACCATAGGTGAATAGGAACTATATAATCTTGCTCCAGGCTCAGGAGTGAATTGGGTAAGTAAACGTAAAGACATGGACAACCATCGGCCTGAGAAACTAGAGGTCAAGGTGGGAGCTGGGTGACGGGCAGAGAGTTTGTCTGGTTCTCTCAAAATGGCACCATGAGCTTCAATAAAATCTCCTTTTTGAACAAGGAAGGAAACATTTAAGATGGCCCCCGTTACTCTTGCCCTGCCAGTCTCACAAACATTTCTCTTTGACGGAGAGACGTGATCTGGTGCTTCTCTAACTGCGCATCCACCAGGTTTAGCGAGGTAGAGCTGCAGCCGACCTTACTGCGAGCCCTGACCGGGACACCGGCCAAACTCCCCGTCCCGCCGCGCGCGGCCTCTTCGCTCCCTGCCCGCGGCGTTTTGGCCCACCTGCAGCATAACGAGCGTGGTCGTGGAAGAATACTGCAGCGTTATGAAAGGGTGAGTGAAAGGGAGGTGACTGAACATCGACCAGGTCACTGCGCTTTTGTAACCGAGTCTGCAGAGCAGAGGCCGCGCTGCTCCTGGCTGCCGCTGTGCTACCGCGGGTTTTATTCAACCCCTGTGCTTGGACAGCCAGGAGCAGTGTCGAGTTTCAAGTCAAGGCATTGCTAATCTCCTTCCATTTTAATAACCACTTTATTTTGGCAGGCAGGTAGGGACTAGTGTCTTTTTTCACCTTCCTTTTACTATAATATTTTTAGTAAAAACAAAACACTAACATGTTAGTAAAAAAAAGCTAACAAGCTAACACCTTTTTAAAGATGTTAACCGACCTTACGGAAAGAAACTAGCTGAATGGATCTAGGAGTGCTCTTTCCCTAAAGCAGGAAAGCTTATACAGATAATGACAGAAAGTATACCTGATAGGAAAGTATCTATGCCATACTGAGAATGACATTTTTTAAAAAAGGCATTATCATTTACATGAAAAATGGAGTTTCATTTACATGAAAATCCTACCAGTTCACACATTTGTACGTTATGCAACAAAGCTTGAAAAATATATGACAGCAAAGGAAGTGTCTTCCAAATTGTCTTTTAAGCTGAAAAGGCTGCATGTCAGTTATTTGCCTGGTTCCCTTCCCAGCTTTGCTGCTGGAGGAGCATGGAAGCAGCTTGTCCCCCAGCTCTTTGGAAGGGACCTCACGCTTTGGTGAAGGGGGTAGTTTGACGTAGGTTGAAGCCTGACGAAGTTGATTGCCCTGGTAGTGTTTTTAAACAGCGTCTCACTGTCTGACCTTAGAGCCACGTGGGGAAACGCTGCAGTTTGGGCCCGACTCTCAGCGAAGGCCTCACCAGTGCCCTGTACTGGCGCCTGGAACACTGTGTTCAGTTTTGGGTCCCTCGCTACAAGAAGGACATTGAGGTGCTGGAGCGTGTCCAGAGAAGGGCAACGGAGCTGACGAAGAGGCAGGAGCACAAACCTTGAGGAGCAGCTGAGGGAGCTGGGGTTAGTTAGTCTGGAGAAGAGGAGGCTCAGGGAGACCTTAGTGCTCTCTACAACCACCTGAAAGGAGGCTGTAGTGAGGTGGGGGTTGATCTCCAGAATAACTACCCCTAGGACAAGAGGAAACAGCCTCAAGTTGTGCCAGGGGAGGTTCAGGTTAGACATTAGGAAGAATTTCTACACAGAAAGGGTGGTGAAGCTTTGGAACAGGCTGCCCAGGGAAGTGGTGGAGTTGCTATCCCTGGCAGCGCTCAAGAAACGTGCCGAGGAGGTGCTTCGGGACATGGTTTAGCAGGCATGGTGGAGGGGCTTGCAGTTGGACTCGCTGATCTTGAGTGTCTTTTCCCACCATAATGATTTTATGATCCTGTAATTCTAACAGAAAGTAGAGGAATTCACAGTCTAACCCTGCCCACCATGCAGAATATAGTGAAAGTTAAGTAGAACTGGGGAAGGCCAGCGCAGTCACCACCTCAGTACAGCACCAATACCACTCACACCCATTTTTTTTTTTAAATGTTACTTGCTGGGACAAAGTCTCTTAGGGAGACTTTAATGAAGTCCTGAAGGCCAAGCACATTAGGAGAAAAGGCATCACAAACCATTCCCCTGTAGGCTTTATATTTGTAAAATTTTAAACGTATTTTGCAATAGAAAATGGAGTTATTACCTACGTGTAAGTTAATGACAGAAGCTCAGCTCCTGTTTAGTCTTGCAACCTTAGGAAAGATCTAAGTCAGTTTTCTGCCTCATGGGATGACAAAACTCTGCATATAGAATCTCAACATTACCTGCACATTCTGTTCAAAGAACTCTTAAATTGAGAAAAAAATAAAATTTTTAGAAATACTTTTTTTTTTTTTTTTAATTCCCTGGTTCTTACAGGTTCACACAGTGCATTAAGGGGAAAAATTGTTTTGCTGGTAGGGATTCATTTTAGCCAGCTGGTCCTGCGAAAGACCACAGCTTCATCCATACAACCACACTGTGTGCCCTCTACGCAGACACCAAAGAGGACAGTGACAGGAAAAAGAACCTAAAGGAGTTTTTGCTCCTTTCAAGTCTTCACCCAGAACTGTAGTACCTAGGGAATTAATAAAAGACTTCTGGACAGAGGAGAATGGATCTTTATTACTGGGAAGTTCTGCTGTAAAAGGAGCATTGGCTCTGGAGAGGCCAAGCAGCCGTGTCGCCCCCATTGCTGAGGCCGGACAGGGAGACGCTCCCTGGAGGTGTCAGCTGGTACCAGAAACGCCCAGGGGCAGCGTGAGGCTGCTGGAGCCCTTCAATCAGAGCAAGCTCACGGTGTAGTTGGTTTACTGAAAAACTAAAAAAAAAACCGCAAGTTTGCCCCGTCTTTACAGAGCAAGAGAGGCAGAACTAAGAGTTGCATTATTGTATTCAACAAACTTGCCACAATCTGTTTTGCTTTCTCGAAAATACTTGAGTTCCAAGATTGGTTTTACATTACCAGAGCGGCGTGCCCTGCCGCCGCGCAGACTCGAGCGGCCTCAGCAGCATTCTGCCTCCTTGCTCTCACACGCTCCTGGTCCTGACTCTCTCTCACGCACACGAGCCTAACTAGATATAAAAATTTTACATAGGAAAGTTTGTTGCAGAAGTTTCCTAAAAGAGGATCAGGAAAGGACATTGACTTGCCTGTACTTTTTGACACTGCTCCTTGTTTTCAGAAAATTACTTGACTGCTGAGCTAAAATAAAAATCATGAGGGAAGGGGCAGTGGGTCAGATTTTAGACGAGCCAGCTCTATAGGAGCAGGTCGGCTAGATAGGGTGAAGCATTTCTATTTGCTGACTTAAATACTAAATAGGGGACCACACTAAAATAAATACATAGCGTAAAAACAGTATAAATAAATAATTAACAATGAACCTCGGTGGTTAAATTTTATTAAATATATTTAACAGTAATACACCAAATAGAAGCAAATTTAGCTTAGCTATATCAATGCCAACATGATAAAAAGGTGGTATTCGCATCAGAGCAACAGGCTTCCCATACCCATCGCATCTCAACTATGGTTACAAAATCGTAGTGTCTCCACTATAATGACCTGCATTTAAATAAACCTGCAAAGAGCTGCTTAGTAACTCCACTCATCTTACCGCAAAGTGTTCAAGATCTCAGACCCGAGGAGTTTACTTGCAACCTACAGCTGTGATAAAAGCAGCAATGCCAGCTTTAATACAGAGGCAGGAGCTGGATGGTTCAGACGACGTGGGGCAGAACTCGCAGGCTGTTGCACAGGTTGCTTTGTAGCAAAACGCTGATTACAGGAAGTTCCCTCTTTCAAGCTTCTTGGACATGCGAGTGTCAAAACAGGCAACAAAAAAAAGAATACAGCAGTAAAAGCATAAAATATTGCTCGGAAGAAAACGTGCGTACAAAGCAATGGCTAAGGAGAGTCGTTGCCCACACTGCTCTTAAAAAAATATTCAAGGCTTCCTGTTGTCCATTAAAAGATAGAGGCATTCATTTCTGAAAATAGATAAAAGTTATAGCAAACAGTTCAAGGAAGGCTTACTGGCTAGTCTGACATTGCTCAGTTACCTGGGTAAGAATCCCAGAATATTAAAAATGAAGTGTTTCACTCAATGGTTTGAGGCAGGAATAAATCCTAAAAATGAAAGGCAGAATGTGTCCCGGAGACTTGAACCAAATACAGTGTCAGACTCAATTTATGAATTACAGGGTCAGTAAGAGAGCTCACTAACTACAGGAACCCCAAAACTGTAGGTAAGTAAATACAAGCAACAATTTGGACAGCTTGACACAGTCCTTAAAAACAAAACAAAAGCTCTTCTCAAATTCTAAAGCTTTTTTTTAAAAAATATTTGTTATAAAAATAATGACCCAGGAAGTGTTTTATGGTAAGAATATTTTATATATATATTTTACACTTTTAACACTTACAAAAACATTCAAACACAAAAAATTAAATAACTTTGGAAGCAGAACAAGTCTTTCTGCCTACACACATACAACAATTCCGAGCTGTTGGCACAAAAAGTAATCCACATTCATAAAACCCTTACTACTATATCAAACATAAGTTAAGTAAATCATAGGCACTAGTTTATCAAACCCATATTTCCACACTTCTGCAGTTTATCTCTAAACACGGAGCCCCACGATTTCCTGATATCAATAAACTGGTAATGCACCAAGGCTTCCTAGTAAACAGACAGTTTCTCTTTTTAGGAAGTTGTTAACGTTTCAGGGGAGTAGGAGAGCAGAGAAAAGAACTTACAGAAGTTGAGATCAACTTATCCAAGTGATGAATTACTTAAGGAAACACAATAATTTGATGCAGCCACGGTAAAACCCCAATATCTTAATCTCAACTGACTTTCAAAATTTAAATGTTAATTGTTTAAAAGAATCCACCAATTAAAATTTGCCTATTTTTAATGAAGACTGCAGCACTGCTTTGTAAAATGCCAAAATCCTAAAATTTGGACTTTAATGAGAACAGGTACATTTGATCTAGTCCTTTCTTCTGCATTACAGTTGTGTGAGATGTTTACTAACTGATAGCCATTACCTTTTCAGGTAAAAATCCTTTTCAGTTTGCCTCTAGCTGCTGGGCAATCCGAGCTGCTAGTCAGTCTCTCCTCCTCCTCCTCCTCCGGCTTCTTCCAACTCCAGCAGCATTGTATGGCTATTCACCCAGGAATAGGCTAACGCCGGCCTAAAATTCAAGTGCTAGAATCTGAGAGCTAGTTTCCCTCTTAGTGGTGGGAATCAGAGCACCCGAGCAGTTCACAGCTCTGCTCCTAACGGGGTTAAAGGCCGCCTACCACCCAGTGCACCCTTCAGCAGCTGTCAGTCATTGCACAAAGGGCACCACTCACCTTCTGCTGCTTCATCAACTGTACGGCCAAAATACTGAAAACGCTTCAGACAAAATCCTTTCCTTCCCTTTACTGCTCCCCACCCAATACAAGTTTACAAATGTTTGCATGACATCTTCTAAAACAGAAATGGTTCAAATGCTCAATATATGAATGACTTCTTCTGACCAGGATGTGCTAGAATAAGTAAAAGCCATCAGAGGAATTTAATAATTTGTAAACAGATGTAGCAGGTTTCATACTGTTACCAGTAATGTAAGATACACATATGTAAGGCAAAATACATATTTAAACACACTTACATGGGCAATAACTTCTGTAAAAATATTTACAATTTAAAATAAACCAATTTAAGAAATGGATGAAAGTATTAAAAAAAAAAAACAGGATACAGAAAACTCCCTCATACCATGGAACATCACCTAAATGAATATCATTTGGCATCAAGAGTACAACTCATTACCTTGGAATTTGTATGTTACAAGTGCATAGTTGTGTTTCCTTCTCATTAACTATCAGCATTTACAGCTGTGTTCCGGGCTGTAAGCATAGTGGTATCAGAAGCATATGGTATCAGAACAAATTAATAGCATTACTTGCTCTTTCCTTTTTAAGGAAACCTGCTATAAAAAAGTTTTCCCCAAATAGCAAGCCATGTGTTAAAAATGTGGCTACAATAGCAAAGGTCATCTTTCCTGAGCAAGGAACATGAAGGTTTAGAAAGATTGTACAACTGAGAAGAAGCCCTTTTGGCAACCAAACTCATAAGAGCACGTAAAACTGATGTATCAAATCAACCTAGGAAAGATGCAATCTATACTATTGCATTTGTGTATGTCTGCTACATTCAAACCTTTAAAAAAAAAGCCATGACTACTATTTACTGTTCTGCTTCATCCTCCAGAGTGACATCTGATTCTTTCCGAAGGATGTACGTACCACTTTCCCCAACAAATATTTTATACAATTGTAAAGTCAATGTTCCACTAGCACTGTAGCAGTCTGCCATCAGAATATTAGCTTTGATTAACAGTCTTGTTACTTCAATTGTACATATTCACCAATCTCTCTGTTGAATTAAAACAGGCTGAACTTTTGGACATATGTTGGCTGTTATACTTGCTGCTTTTCAAGATGGGCATTTCTTTGGCATTCATTAGGTGTTTGCCCAGACATTGGCCACTGTCATAAATGCTCAAATTGATACACTCTTAGCAAGCAAGGAAAAAAATCCAACAGAACTGATAGCCATTTCATGTAAAAGCGATTGTATGAACACCAAACATCTGATGTTAGATGTCATTAAAGTGCTGCTTTATAATCTCTGCCAGTTTGTGCTAATTAGAGACAGAGAGGTCTGGGATTTTTACAAATCCCCAAAGTCACATCTGAACAGTCTGTAGAATCAAGCTGTCTTTCAGCCTGGGGAGGAAGCGTCCGTGAGCACTGGAACGTTGCAGTTCAGTAGCAGCCATCTTTCCAACTCTCATCTTTCACAATGCCATATGTTTTGGGAGCAGGCAATGATCTAGAACAAAATGAGACTTCAGTTTCACACTTAAACACTCAAGGCTCCATCCACAATACCCAAGAATTCTATTAATCACCAAAACACGCACTTTACTCAATTGTCAAAATATAGTACATAGTTTTTAAACTAGAGGTAGTTTGGTGTTAACGTTAAGAAAAATGTATTGCAGAAAGGCAAGAAGTAAAGTGCGTGTTTTGGTGACTTCAGCATCAGACAAACATCATCATATACAAACAGAAAACTTTTCACCGTTGCTCTATGAGAATAGAGGTTTAATCTCCTGATATTTAGAAACAGCCATAGAAGTTCTCCTGTGATGCAGGAACAGGGAAGTCCTTCTTTGAAGTATGACATTTTGCTTATGTCAAAATCTTTAAACTGCAGACGCTGCATTACTACACTGTGTGCCTAACCTTTCCAAAAAATAGTTGTGTATGTTTATTAAGTAAAACTGAGATTTGTTGTGATTAGGACAACTCCAGTTCCCTAGTTTTAAGAATTTTCTGTCAGAAACAACTGCTTTTATTACACTAACTTTCAGATTCAGACACAGTGCAAGGCAGTCAATACTGTGACAGTCATTTATTACTCCCCTGCCTGACGCTCATTACAGAACATAATTTCTCCACCTTGTTTTGTCTGTTTTGTCCACTGTGATATCGGAGACCAACGTTTTATCCTTTCATTTATGGGATTCTTCCTCATGGTGACTGCTTCCCCACTATTCCTTCCTTGGATGACAGTTGGCTTTCATGGGACACCTTCAGTGAGAGGTCTACACCAGCAACACCTCCAAGGGTGTTAAGAGCACATATTCTGAATTTATGCATTGCTTCTTTCTGATTCTCCCAAAGACAAACTGCGTGGCCTTTCTCCTCAGTACTCAGTGTCTTGAGCTTGTTTTCCAGAACACTGACCTGAAGCAGCTTCTACATCTGGCTGCTTGCACAGGTGATGTTTGAGTTGAAAATTCCATTTTGCCTACGATTTAACTGTCCTGACTTTTATATCAAGTTTAAAAAATGCTATGGATGCCTCCTCTGTCCTTAACATCTCTTCCTTCTTCTTACAGTTTCTAGCTGCACAAGGGGAGAAACTGTTCTACTGTGGTGCCACTGCATCACATCTGGACTACAAAGAACACTTAAATATTTCTTACTTCAGTACATGACTCTCAGTGGTATAAATGAGTTTTTACTTGCCAGCTACACTTCAAATCTATGTTAGAAACATGGGTACATGTTTCACAGGGCAGTCTTAATTTCTGTTTTTTTCCTGCAGACCTGGGGACCAGCATAACAGCCGCAGGAACGAGCGGCGCACACGCGGCACGCGAAACCCGCCGAGCGCCGTTCAGCCGGAGACGCCCTCGGGAGACACCCACCTGCGGACGGGCTGTGCAAGTTTGCTGCGAGGCACTGGGATGCCCCCGGGAGTGGGGGCGCTGGGTCTGGGCAGGCCGCTCCGCATGCCCGCTGCCCGGGCGGCGCCCGGCACGGCCGGGCTCTGCGGCGCCGGCGGCTGCGGCGCCTCGGCGGCGCCAAACGCCTTCAGCGGCTGCCGGAGAGCCAGCGGCGACGGCGCCGCCGGCGAGCGGAACTTGCTCGGGGAAGGTACTGGAAAGGAAGGCACATGCGTTATTCCCCTCCGGAATTACAGTGCAGCGGACAACTCAAAAGCCGAACTGACTTTAGGGGAGAAGTCAAACAGTATGGAATGTGTAATGGAATACAGCCAATCAAGCAGCAATGAGAAACAGGAATTCAGATGTCCTCTTGGTGTTTTCGTTATCGTAACTCTAACACTCCACTTGTCATATTTATGAAGATTTATAAGTAAGGCTGTAATCACAGAGCCAATATGACTCTAATATTGGCCAATATAAGATCAACAAGTCAAAAAAGAGAGGTGAACATACTTTTTGAGGAGAAATTTATCTTCTTAAGATACCTGTGAAACGAATTCCTACTCTGGAGAAGAACACATTCAAGGATAAAGAACATGGCACACTAGAATTCTGTAAGTATTAAAGTCAAATTTCATATTTGTCTTCAATGATGAAACTGTTAGCAAACAGGGCATCTTTATGTTGCTCTTGTGGATTTCTTTTTAACCAAATCCACTGAATTAAGATTCACCTAATATTACAATCAAGCTCATGAATCATCACCTAAAGAGGAGAAAACAAACAAAAAAAAGCACACACAAAAAAACAGGGCTAGCCAACCCCAAAAGGGTTAAGATAGAGCAATGAATTTCAGACCAACTACAACAATTTACAGTCTTCCTCTTATGAAGATTATCAGAATTTATCAGTTCCACTAAATCAGTGCCTGATTTAAATATTTCATAGCAGAGATAGTAAGAAAGATTGAGGCGTTTAACAAACCCATTCTGGGAAAGCCTGCATGCCAGGGAAAATCCATTTTTAAGTTTAGTCTTACTACACAGCTCATTGTGCAAGCCCTTAATACAAGGTGTACACAGAGATATACTCCGTTAACAGCTTTCATAGAGTTATGCATGTTTTTCTCAATGTTATTATTGCAATAGAAAGAGGTATTATTCACTTCTGATTTTTATCAGAGCTAGCAATAAGCAACAAAATTGATCTTCACAGCAAGGTACTGACAAAAAAAGAACATACAACTGTCTTACAGTAAAGCCGAAGCTTAAGCACATTTCTTCATGAGTAACAGAAATATTTTCAAAATACGCATAACATATCACTAAACAGAATAAACTAATCCATCTTCTTGATACTTCAGTAGAATGCCACCAGCTTTTTAAACCGACTGGGGTGTGATTCAGTAACAGCTGACACTGGCAATCAATTCAATCGGGAAAACACACAAAATCAGATTTACATTTAGTGAACCTGCACGAACTATTACTATTTACTATTACTTCCTCTACAGATCAAGCTTATTCACACAGCCACCGAAGTTGAATCCTCTGGCAGATGCTGTAACAAGAGGGATAGTCCCTCCCAAAGCTTTTACCATCATTTTACAAGCTAGATCCACTAGTAATGATGAAAAAATAGTAATGACAGAAACATAACATCCCAAACATGGTGCAGGGGAAGTGGCAGTTTTCAAGTCGTATTTTGAAGTCGTTCCTGACAGGGGATACATAGCAGGTTTAATGGGTGCTTTCTTACAGAGGTGAGCCTCGAGGCACTAAGTGCCTTTCCAAGAGGGCCTTTCCCCAGAGAAGCAGCAACACCAAGCACAGCACGAAGCCGCTCGCAGGCAGCGCTGACGAGACAGGTGATAGAGATGTTGACAATAACATGACAGTTGGTAAGTGGTGAGGAGAAGAAACAAAAGCTCTTAAAATAAAAAGTTTGGGGACAAGCCAGAGGATGGATTAAGGAAAGCATTCATAGCAGAATGACTGGACAAGAACAGCAGCAAAGTCCTGCTAGGATTAAGACTGCTTAGGGCTTGTTGAAATGTGACATTGCCTGCAGCATTGCTGCAGGCAAATCTGTACAACCATCAAGTGAGCCCATAGCTTCAACACAGGGAGTTTTTATCACGCTACTTTTCCTTACTGCACCTGCTGGAACACCCACTGCAGTTAGCAGCTAAGCCACACAGCAGTGCTCGTGTATGAAAACCGAAGACACTTCAGCTTCAGGCCTGCTAAGGGCTTAGTGCACTCTTAGAGGCACGACAGGGAAAAGGTTTTATGTACAGAACATAATTAAACTCAGAACTGCAGAGGTTTTGTGACTTTCCAGTGCAAGTATGCAGCAAATTAGGCCTTTCTACAGTTTTCTCTTGACCATATTTTACCATATTTCCAACTTGAACTATCAGTTCATAAAATGTTTCCTGTCAACACAATGTTGCAGATGTTCACGCACTGCATTCATTCTTTGACATAAAAGAACGAATTGTCTCCTAACGTGCTGTGATTGCCAAGGCTGCTGCATGATGCAATTGCTGGCAGACTGCCTCGTAATTCTGTCTTACACAAGGAATTCTGTCCAACAACAGTTTTGGGTACTTAATGAGAGTCAGTTTGGGTTAATAAGAGTCATTGGATACTTAATGAGAGTCAATCTAACACCTAAGACAGGATCACAAGAAATGAGGTATTGCCTTAGTCAAAGCCTATCCAATACTCTATCCCAATATGCACTGTTGAACTGATGTGTTTAATAGAAGCCTGTAGTGATTGTTTAACAAAATTAAACAACTCCACCTCCTTAGAAACTAAACTAGAACAAGGCATAATTAATATCTCTGTCAATAATAAATGTCATCCCTGCACCATGGCACATGCTTTTAGGTGCCTCTCAGAACACTGTCCTTGGCCGTAGGCAGGGCGATAATCACCCCACAAAGCAGGATGCCAGGAGGCTGCAGGCGCCTGGATTGCATCCCAAAGCCAGACTGCCTTGACCGCTTCTCCAAAAACAGAACCGACTGCAATATGGTTTTTATATCATACCCATCCTTAGGAGATGATTCAGACAGGAAAGAAGAGATGAGATCAAACAACAGGAGTAAATGAGCTGCCCTGTTATCTGACTGATACTACGTTGCTACATAAGCCTTAACAAATCAGTCACAGTGAGGTAGGGAATTATTTATTCTATTTGAAAGTATGTTTGACAGAAGATAATAAAAGTTGCCCAAGTCTGTGTGTTAAGATGTTAAACTATGAAATAAACAGCACTTTAAAGAACTAAAGCCAATTTTGTTTCAAAAGGGTAAATGACTGAACAGAAGTTGTTTTTCATACTGTATAATGCTTCTATAACCATAAGAATCTTGGACCAGAAACAAGAAAATCAAGACAGCAAGGACTATAACAGAGCAAATAACTGGAAGAAACACACTGGGTTCTCCTTCTCAGGCACCCGTGAGTGCAACCACAAACAGGAATGTGTAGCTGGCCGTACAACACACCTTGTTCATAATCCTCTCGGCTTCAATAAAATTCTACAAATAATATAAACTCAAAGACAAGTTAATTTTTAAAAAAGCAGGTTTCAACAGCTCTGGGCTAGACCATTGAGCTTGTAAGTTTTCTAAACATCCAGATGAAAGCAAAAGCATTTAGAAAGCAGCACAGGAAGCTCTGGGCAGGAATAAAGAGGTAGGTCTTATCCAGAGGAGAACATTGAGAGACCATTTCTCCGATGGCCAAGAAATTTTTAAGGACTGTCAGAGTCTTCTGCCTAGCCCTGGGCATTTGTCTCAAAGTCATTACATTTCGCTATTTAAGCAAAAGACAGGATAGAACTTCCTAGACAGCACAAAGTTGACTGAGGTTAGCACTGTTAAACTACTGAGAGCAGTGTGTGCATTTTGTGATCCACTTGCAGTATCTGCATGAAGGTTTTTGTAATCCTCTATTATATTTACAGCTTAGAAATTAGGTGGAAGTGAAATACGATCTTAAAAGTGAGATCATCTAGATTTTAGCAGACAACAGGATTAATTCCATACACAAAACCAAAAACATGAACCTGCTTTTTCTTGATAGTGAAACAGAGGTCATGTATGAGGTTGCTATAACTTAATTATTAAAAAAAAAAAGTTAAAATTTGTTTAATTGGATTACAGACTATTTAATTTTCCTCTCAAAAGGAAATTAACTTTAGCCATTGGTAGCCTGGAATATTATCTATCATAATCTCCATTTCCTCGACAAAAAAAAAAAAAAAAAAAAAAAAAAAAAAAAAAAAAAGTACTCTGCGTCTTAGAGGTAAACTTCCAGATCTGAGAGGAAAAAGAACACAAGCACGTGCATGTGTTTGCAAAACACAAACTGACATTCTAGGCTAATCTCTTCAAGGATAAACTTTTTTGCAAGCAAGAAATTTGCAGTTTGTTTTACAAACAGCAGCTTCCAACCTCAACCCTTCTGTGATTGTAAGGGACCTCTAGATTGAGATCATTTAGTGCAACCCCCCTTGCTCCAGCAGGGACACCCAGAGCACGGGGCACAGGGTGGCAGCCAGGCGGGTTGGGAAGATCTCCAGAGAAGGAGACTCCAATCAAAAATATTCCTACTTAAATACAGCCTTGGTGAATATGGAAGACTTCAGAAGTCTTCTTCAATTTCGTATCAGTATCAGGCTTAATACCTTTTCTTTTTTTTTTTTTTTTTTTAAATGATGCACGGCTATGTTTTAATATTTATACAAAAATTTATACTTTGATACAGCAAGGTCCACTCAGTTAATCTCTACATGCAACAGTGTCTTCATTAGTGAAGGATATGAGCGATTTAACACAGGTGAACAGTTATCTGAGACTTGCTGGAGCTTGATTAAGAGGTCATAAGTTAATTACCTCCTTTTGCAGATGGAGTTTGAAGAAACTGTTTGGTTTTGAAGGCAGCACGAGGCAAATTTTTCTGCCTTTGCAGAGCTGTTGAAAGACAAGAAGTGTTATATTTGTCTAAAAAGATAAGAAAACTAAATTTAATGGGAATTTCAGAATTGCATCACTTGTGAAAGCATCAAGGAACAATGCGAGTAAAACACAACAGTTTTCAGAGCTCTTATGATTCTGAAAGAGAAGTTGTTTCCTTTTTAAATGGTGCTTGCTCTTAAAGGCAAAGAGTTACAAAAGGAGCGTGTCAGAAGTTTTGCAGTGCAAAATGTGCAGGTTCTGTAAGAGTAAAGAAGCTTCTTGCAGGGCAAAAAACCCAGAAAGGCAAAAAAACTTAACACACCAAAGTGAGAAGAAGCCACCCAGCAAACATGCTATAGCAATATGAACGCAAGATTAGATAAAAGATGAAAATTAAGCTGTCAGATTTGACCTACTGAGTCTAAACTTTATTTTAAAGCAATTGTTTTCAAACAATATGCTAATGCTAACACCGTACAAAAGCACAGATCTTAGTCTAAATGGGATCACTACATAAAAAGAAGTGGCATTTTTCAGTAATGCAAACTTAAGCAACTTTACGAGGTATCTGTGTTTTCCTTAAACATATAGAAGAGAACTCACATTTGAAATGGAAAGACACAAACTCCAAGATCATCAGCTGCCAGCGCGGATGGTATGCCAAAAACTGTTTGTTTTTATTTTGTTTGTAATTGTTGCTCTGCCCTGTCTTCTTTATAGCAGTGCTGAATGACTGATACTGCTTTGAAATGACTTTACTGCCTGGAGATTTCCAAGAGGGAAGCCAGCATTCCAAGAGCTGTGGAAACTTGGCAAAGGGAGAATTACCTATGGCCAGAAGGAATGCATCGATTCAGCGCATTCCCACTGCCGTGCATTTAAGGCAGGAGGGAAGAGAGACGTCAGTGAAATAAAGTTGCCTGCACAAAGCCTTGGTAAAATGGCTGCTCCGCATCAGCATCTCTGCTGCCCTCAGCACACAGAGTTTACACCACATAACACGGTAGCACCAGCGAGACTGTTCTTACAGTGAGAGGGAAGGAACATCAGAGGACAGCTGCCTATGGAAGCCTAACAAGTTACTGAATATCCTGATAAAGAACATAGGAGAAGGAGTAATTAGGTATTAATCCTATTTTCTAAGCTTGATATATTGCCACTGTGATTCTCATCCTTCAGTTTGTCCAAAATTCGCTGAAATGTATGAGTTACAGAAGAATTGCATCATATTTTACCTTCATCCTGAAAACACGACTAGGTCTATTAATTCTAACCTTTTTTGAACCTAATTCTAACCTCTAATTATTAACTTAACTATTTTTACTAGGCAACAAAAAGGAAATAAAGCATTTATAAACATGATACAATGTTGCCTGAGGCCCATTAAAAACAAAAATTATTCTTTCTACCAACCAGGTTGTATTGGCAACAAAAGCATGAGGCAATATGCAGTTCTCATACAGGCAGTTCTTATTCAGCTTCTGGCACGTGGTCTTGCTATAAACATCTTTCTAAGGCATACCCGTAAGCAGCAAACTGTTTGAAAAGGAGCACAATTCCCAAACCAACCTTCTTCAAGGAATTTAAGGAAGCACATCAGTGGCCACAGTGCTTCTGCCCACAAGTATTCCATAATACCAGTTTTACTGAAGCGGTATTTTTGCTTTACCGCATATAAAATGTGGAATAGCTTCTTCCTTCATATTTATGGCCACAAATTTAGATTGATCCAATTCATTCACTTAGATTTAAATATGCTACTGTATATGGCAGCAAGTTTCTTCCCCATCATTATTCACACTGTTGGCAAGTCAGAGAACTGGAATGATGTGGAAATGATTTAGCAAATATATGATCAAATTCCTGCCTCTCAATGGAGAGTGCAGAAAAGCTCTCAATAGCTCCCCAGCTCTGCTTCCTACCTCCCTGAAAAGGACTCGAGTCAGGGCACCTGGGGCGGTGCAGGGGACGCATGCATCTGATGAGGCAAGTGTGGAGCGCAACGTTGTCACTTGCTGCTCCAAAGCTGCATCACAAGCTATCATGTTACCACAAACAGCGTGTGCTTCAAGTACAATACTGAATAAATATAACTATATTTATTCCAGATCAACCAAACTCAAGAACTTTGCTTTGCTCAAACATACCCTTCCGTCTCTTACTCGCACATGCTAAGCAGCCCTCTCTTGGCAAACAGCCGGACAGCCTGAGCAAGCCACAGCTTACCTTCCTCACCAAGTACTACATTTAACTTTACCTTAGTATTGCATATCCCCATGCTAGGTAAGTACTAAAGTATTAAAAATTCAATTCACTACAAAACATATAGCACCTTTGTGGGAAACATTACGATTTCTACAGCTTGTACCACCTGTGTGGCACAGGACCTATGTGGAACAGAGTCCTCCCACAGAAGAAGCACTTGGAAGTTTAGAACAAAGATACCTATTCCTTGGAGAACACAAGTCAACTATTACTGTATCTTCCAATCCTTAAAGGTGAAATACTATTTACATAAAAATTCTGTTTTGCATAGCAGCATGGAGAACCAGAGATTCATTAAAAGTTTAACAGTACAAGTAATATGTGATTCACTTACTTTTTAAAAGATACTTACTATGAACAGTCATGATTTCTGGGAGAATATTTGTGGTGGACTGTCTACCAAAAATGAAACCATTTAAAAACAGAATTTGGAGTTTTAAAAACCAAATTACAGCTTAAAATGCTACATTTTCACATTTTACAGTCATACTTCTAAGCTTCACAGTATTTCATAGTATTCATAATGCTTCATAATATTTTAAATATTTTCCCTCTACTCTTTAAGCAAAGATGTACAATTTGCCTATGTAACCATAAGAGGAGTTGCCTGTTCAGAAACTTACTGGATTCCTAACTCATTTTTGAATGTCAGCAACCAGAGCAAGTTCAGGATTGCAGCCACAGCAAATGTGCAAGGATATCATGAGCAGCAGGTCTTGGACAAGGAGAGCAGCAGTGACTTTGGGTGGCAGGCCAGCATCCTTGCAAAGGGAAGCTCATGCAAAACCAGCAGCTATGTGGAGGAAGCTCTGAACCCCATACATCATTGCCAAATAAAACAAAAAGCTGCCACAGTTTAACAGCGCTCTGTGCAAGGTGACAAAATATAAAACCAATGAAACAAAAAGTGTACAATACAAAAGACAAAATTCTAGAAACTTTTATACAATATACAGTTTTGCATTTTTTTTAAACCAGACTAAGCAAAGATACTTACTCATTGACTTGATACACAAACCGTTTTACGATTGTCAATAGCAAGACTCTGACAAATATCTGTAAGAGCAGGGAAACTGTAAAAGCTAGAAATCTGGGCTTCATTAATGCTACTTAACTTACATTTAAGTGTAAGTTGTTCTACAGTAGTTCACATTTGGGCAAAAAAAAGTCCCGTAAGAGGCAAACAAATTTACCTGATAATTTTCATGATTTTAATTTAAAAAATTATATATGTATAAACATTAGTCACACTACATTGGCTCCATCAGTGTAACTCACTAAACATTGAACATTCAGACTTCTGCTGCCTGACCTTACTGTGAAATTTCACTATGAATTTGCTGCTAAAACTGGAAATAGCCTTCTGGCCAAATAAAATGCACTCTCTGTTCTTTCCTACAAGTTCTCAATTTTAAAATCACAAATAAAATTTCTATGGATTTTTAGGAAATATTCGTGTTTCATCGTCTTTCACATCAATATATTCATTCTTCCTATCACAGAACTAATGTAGTTGGAGAGCTGCTACCCAGCTGCTAGAAGCGTGGTACAGTTTGACAACCCTAGTAGAAGACAGCCCTGTATATACACACTACACATGTGCACTTAATTATAAATCCTCTCTTTGGAGCATCCATGAATAGTGGAAGAAAGGGGCAGGGTGAAATGATGCTGGGGTAGCCCACATGACGCATCACTCACACTAGCTTCTCTGGCTACAGCATTACACACCTGGGTTTGATGGTCCACGTGACCCTTAAATCCAGTTTAAGGAACTACGAAGACAGAAATCTTCTACTTTTTATAATGGTCGGCATTCTTTATTTTGCTTTTAACTTTTTTGTTGTTGTTCTTAGTTCTATAAACATACTGTTTT
This sequence comes from Nothocercus julius, assembly GCA_013398735.1. Classification (NCBI taxonomy): domain Eukaryota; kingdom Metazoa; phylum Chordata; class Aves; order Tinamiformes; family Tinamidae; genus Nothocercus; species Nothocercus julius. The sequence goes on from VZSV01000017.1 coordinate 6,710,532, forward strand.
TAGACTATTAAGCAATACCAACTAGCACGCCAGTATGCCTTTACCGATCAATGGGTAAAAAATTAGTTTCATTCGCAAATATTATTTTGCATTCCCTGTCAAATATTTGGAAAATTGATGATTCTTTTTTTTTAAATCATAAAACTTTCCTAGTTCAAGTCTCTACATACAGTAATCTCACAATGTGTTCTTCTCTTGAAAATGTCAAGTTTAAGATTACATCTGAATTTTTGTTTTAAAACAAAAAACATTTATGAACAGTCAATATTGACATACAAAGCAGCACTGAATATTTAAGCTTCATTTGCTCTTTTTTTAAATCAGGTCAGGTGGCTGTTTTAAAAAGACCTGTAAGATGAGTAACATTCTAATATTATCAGTTCACTGCTAGACAAATGAGCAGCCACTAACCCAGCACTGGGCTAATTTGTCTCGTCTCACAAAAGCATTTATTGATACAGACACTTGAAAAAAAAAAATCTGTATTTAAATATGCAACTTCCAGGTGCAAAACAAAGGAAGAGAAGAGAACACAAGTGACAGTTGGACTTGCATGAATGATTTCAGATAAGCATTCTCTACATAAAAACAAACCCTAAAAAGCAGAAAGTTTCTATAGCTTGATATGAGATTTCATCAGTAAAAAGCATTATACCTCCTGCAAACCACAGAAAATAGAATAAAGGGCTTCTGAAATGTCTAACTCCAGTGTATTTATGCTCTGGATAGTGCTTTCACATGTGCTTTTAGGAAATTACTCACAATATACATTTGTAAGCGAACAGACAAACTTCCACTTACTCAAAACCTGAGTTTTCTACCAACTAAGTAGATTTTCAAATAAATGCAATTAAAAAAAAAGAAAATCAAGATTAACAGCTCCAGTGTGGCATGGTGTTGTTTTTTTTGTCATAAAACTGGAGAAGAGCTCAGCAACACCACTTAATTCTGAAACACATAATGAGTGCCACTGAAGGTACTTACTGGCTGAGGCTTGAGGTTGAATGCGAGGTATTCCTCCGTTTGGCACTTGGAAGTTTGAGTCACTTCTGCTGTTTTTCACAGACTCAGCTTGGATGTTAGATGTCCTGGATAGGTTTGGAAGACTACGCCTTAGTTTTTCTGGATAAAACAACACAGAGACACAGCAACATGTAATTTGATTCAAGAGACGTTCACGCAGTTCAACATGGACAAGCTCAATATGTAAGTGACAAAGTTGGCTATATAAATCTACACTGCAGTGTGAAGTATTTTTTTTACATTAATTCAAGATAATCTGAGCTGTAAAGTTCTATATTATTTTCATATATAAAATATTTAATAAAGCAAGAATGTACAATTTTCACCTGTAGCAAAAAGTCAAGCATATAGTGCTTTGCAAATGAATTTCTAGATTATTAGATGACCTACATCATAGCTAGATTTTGTGTTTTTTTTTTTTTTTTTCTCTCAGCTCCTGTTATGTGAACTGAATAGGCAAACATAATATGCAGTTTTGCACATAGTTTAAAGTCTTAAGTAAAGTAACTTAAAACACAGAACACATGCCTGAAGATTAAAAACTTAAAAATAGACAATAGGTCTCTAAAGTAGTTTTTAGGAATGCCCAAACCCAGTGTCAGCATATAATACAACAAAGAATGGGCACCCATTTGGGAAGAAACTCTGCAACAGTATTCCCTAATGAAAGAAGCAGCCAGCTTCACTTTATATTTCATGTATGAATTGGCTATCTATTCAGCTAATAGTGGCTTTTAAGGAGCTTCTAACCTTTGTGCCATTGCTTGCAGAATATAAAAAGGCACCATTGAATTTCTGTCAAATCAAATGCTATTTGGTGCATCCCCAACCCATGGAGAACTGGGCTGATGACAGTCTCTGTATAGGAGAGGGGAACAGATGGTTTGTCAGGATGAGTGGCCAACCTGGTGCAGAAGAGGGATGAAGGGAAGTACCCCCCTTACGTGCAAGCACTGAAGATGAAAATAAGAGATTTCCTAGGATTAATATTCCTGCATGGGTACTTTCTCCATGTAGCTGGTTGTTTGAATCGGTTTGTATCACATTTGCTAAGGTCTTGAACATCCACATTTCCCTCTAGCCACTCTAGTGTAAAAAACAAACAAAAAAACCACCCACACCGAGAAAAACAAACAAAGACAACCCACTCCCAGACCGCTACCTCACTGGCTGTTGCTGCATCAGCCCTTTGAATATACAAGCAATACCCGGCTGCGCAAAAAGCACTGCAAGGGAATTCCTTAAAGCGTTTCAGAAACACACGATCACACATTGCATTTGGATCCCTCTGTTCTGTGGGACACCAGTTTTTGGTATCCCTCCTCTCCTAGGATATTCCTGGGGTAGCTCACCTACCATGCAGTTAGACTTTCAGGAACCCTAGAATGGGAAAGGAATTTTCAGCTAAAGCACAATATAATTCATTAGCTTTTGTGCTGCACGTTTTCCTATATACCTGGAATTTCCACAGGCTACTACTACTGGATGACTTATGCCAGACCATACAAATATTTGCTTGATTAGCTAGTTAAAGTTGCAGGATCAGCTTCCCAAAAGTTTTAATCTAGCACACTGACTCCCTTAACCAATATTTTCTACTAACGTTTCCATTTATAGTAGAGAAACAATCCAAGAGAAAAACTATTAACCAAAGCATTTCTCCATAATTTCTACTGCAGACACTTTATATTCAGCTTACCTGAAAAATTTTAAAAAATAAGGCCGAGGTGAATTATTATTATCTGTGTTATTATTATTAACTAAATTATCTAAATGTGCATTATTTCTAAACCTAATGTATTCTATGATTCAAGATTATATCAGCCAGAAAACAATTACATTTCTTAAAATGGCAATAGGCATGTGAAATTTCAGCCCAATTAAAGAGCTTATGCTGGCTTGCTACCAGTGCAAAGTGCATGCAAGAAACAAAATCCTATCAGAATGACATCACCCTGCTCCAAGACTGTATTGTACAGATTCCTGCATTTTTTTTTTTTTTTTTTTTTTTTTTTTTTTGGGGGGGGGGGGAAGGGAGGAGGAAGGGAGATGGGGATGGAGGAAAGGGGACATTTGTAAAGCTTTATTATATCTAAAATGTCCAGTCGAAGCATGAAAAAAGTATTAATATTTTTGATGCTGTGCTCATGCTCAGCAAGGTCACAGACCTACACTGCCATATGAGAGCATTCAACTATCTCAAATTTAGCAATCCTAATCCAGTGTAAATTACCACAACATGTTATTTTACCTGACTACAGTTACCTCTTTGCATTTTATGCTGTGATCTGCATGGCCTGACCCTACTGGGGAATGATGGGTTTGCTTAGGATATGCAGTTGGTCACTGCAAAACTGAATTACAGAGTGACAGATGAACATTAAAGTAGATTCTTATCAGCTCATCTGACTGCAAGGATTCCTTATATACTGCTTATATACTTATAGCAAACCTTATATACTGCTTGCTCTGGTTTTCCCTAAACAACTTGGATTAAATGTTGATGTTACACAAGCAAACAATTTTAGCCCTGTGCACTGAATGCAATTCTTTACAGACATTATACAACTACTTTAATATTTGTGTAATGTGTTTGAGACAGGCTTTTTACCTTCACTTTTGACACTGCTAGTCTGTAAATCTGTGGGATGGCCTTGAAGTGAGAGACGAGGTTGCTGTAAACGGCTAATCATAGGTTGGGGAGATACTCTACTATACTCTATGCTTCGAGCAGGCGATCGGGAACGAGGTGAATTCCTTGGAGATTGTTTTGGCGAAGGCCAGGGAGAGCTGCGAGGTGACGGTGAGAACCTGCTAACAGCAGGATGCACTGTGTGATGCGTGCCATCTTCTTCATCTTCCAGACTCTGCGCATCGAGCTCCTGATCGCTGAACGTGCCTCGTCTTGTCGAGTTGCAGGAAGAACCCGAGCTACGCCGGGAGGCGCTGGCTGCATACTCTTGCCGGAGGCCTGGCAACAGCAAGGACAAACACTGGTTACATGCTTACAGCCTACAGACAGCTTACCTAAATATCTTCCGAGTTCTTGAACTCATATTTGCCTCATTCTAATTCCTTGGATTGCAGGCATTAAATTTATTTCGGATTAATACCCAAGAAAGTTATCTGCTATGTGTTAATCTCTGTTCGCAGGCAAGCTCATTCCTTTTTCTTCCACAGCAGTTGTGTTGTGTAATTCGCCCTCTCTTCTCTGATTCTCAGAGCTCACAGCACAGGGCACATCTTTAATTTGATATCATGTGTCACCCTCTAACAACATAAACATAACAAAAAAGGCTACACGTTTATCTACTCCTAGAGAAACCAGAATTCAATTATATAACTGAAAGGACAATTCTGCACTTTTGGAAGGCCTCAGAGATAGACTCAACTAAACCTAAATCAAGAGACCTCTGTTCTCTGCCCTATTGACTTTACATTTTGATGATTTAAATCCTGGTGTAAGCACTGATGCCAACAAGCCAGGATTACATAGGGGAGGCACCCATCCCCTGAGAAGACCACTGATAACAGCCCAGTCTAACCACCATCCTTTCAGCACACACCATATGGTATAAGTTCCCATTCTCCCCAGCATTTCTTTTGTCCCTTGTTAACACAGAAAACTTCTACATCACAACTTCCTCTCCCCAGAGCAATGGTACAAGAACTACCAACGCTTTTTGCACCACTATTCTCCGTGTTACCACTCAGAAGCACGACAGAAAGCCACATCAGTACAAGATCTGTGCCAACAGACACATGAGGAATGCTTCAACATTCACCCTTTCCTGTTCTCACCTTCCACTAAAAGATAGGAACAGACTACTTAATAAAGGGCATTACAAAATACAGGTTTTCCTCATCCTTTAAGCTAATGCCTGCCTTTCTCCAATGTTACCAATTCAATCCTCCTTCCCTGGTCTCCACCAGCTTTCCGCAGGAGAACTTTGCAAGTCTCCCACATAGTACCTGACTTCTTACCTCTCCTTAGACCCTTAATGAATCATTCTTCCTCCTTTGGTTAAAGGATTCTTCTGTTCCTTCTTCTGGTGCTTAGTTCTCAAACCTAGCAACATTTAGGTATCAGTCCTATTCCAAAAAAACTCATTTACATCCTCTCAAGCCTTTGCAAGACTGACTTGCCCATATCCTGGAAGAACATACAAGTGCCCACTACATCCTTTTGGGCTAGTAGAGGGTTGCCTAAGGATGCAACCCATCATCCTTTGATAGACAAATGATACTACCCTACTCGATTTGATGCAAGCACTTACTTTCTTCCTGCATTCGTGCTAAAATTTGCACATCTGTAACATCATTTAGCTTGTAATTTGATCCAATAGAGTCTTCATCCATCTCTGAAGCACTTAACTCACTGTCCAGAGAGGACTGTGGACTTAGTGGAGGGTTTCTGTCTGCTGAGCTTTTAAGATGACCTGAAGAAATAAAATAAAGTAACAAAATAATGTTAGGCACCAAGACTGGCAGCCAACTGATTGCAAACTTAAGCTGAAAATACCACTTACAGTAAACAGAGTTTAATCATTATCTTCTAAAAATGAATACAATCATTGTTACAATGGCACAAAAATTACTTAAGTATAATCTGGTTCACATGTACCAAGTTTCAGCTGCTATGAGTATTGCACAACTCTTACAGAAAGAACAACCACGTACCTTACTTGCTCATGCTTTTGTTCCTGGCACTTAGTAAAACTTAATTTTGAACGTCTGCAACTTTCACATACATTAGGGATTTGCTGATCCACTGCATATTGATATATTTTCAAATGTTTGAAGTGCAGTTTAACTGAAAATGCTACTTCTTGCTCTACATACACACCTTTGCTAAACTATAATTTACTAGAGAAACTCTTTCCTGTTCACTGCCTTCCTGCCAGCTCTTCGTAACTAGCTATGTTCCATCATCCTATACTGCAGTCAGGCAGAGGATTGCAGCACATAGTGTAAAACAGAGCTACCTACACGAAAACAAACTTGGGTAACAACTCTGGTGAACACATTGCAGTCAATGAAACACTCTTTCCCTTCCCTGAAAATGAATCAAAGTAAATATTATAAGCCAACTTCTTGACTTCATTGTAGAGATACAGAGGTCTGGGTACCAATTTTCCTGACTCAAAGTTAAGTCAGAAGTTCAAAATAAAGGCAGAAAACATTGCCAGAAGTTGCTGTTTATATTGATGACTGTAAAGCATCAAGGAATGCCTTTAATAGAGATACATGCTTCTTCCTTGGATTTTATTGGTCACATCACAGAGCTACTGATGGATGCATCAGACACTGTCTATACCAATATTTTCAGTGAACACAAGAACAACTAACACTGTACATGTACTGCCAAGTCATCTGTCAAAATGTCCTCCCTTAAGCTTAAATATCACATGATACAAATTTCATACAAAACAAACAAAAAAATTTGCCCACTCCCCTGATTTTCGTGGCTTTCTTACCCTAGCTCCATGCCAGTGTGATCCACCTGACATGTTTTTGTCAGGAAGGGGAGGACACACAGACTTACCTGAGGTACCAGGAGGTATGAGCTGTTTCACCAACGCAGATTTCACTGGCGTGGAGGAGGGAGAGTTGAAACCGCTGCTGTAGGGGCTACTCGTATTTGGGCTGTAGGAGCTTGCGTAACTGACTGCACCGAAAGGGTTACTGTACAAGCTCTGTCTCTTGAGAACTGCATGAAAGGGAAGAGTGACAAGCTATATTACAGAAACCAGTGGAAAAAAGAACAAGAATAATACTATAAAATATTTTAATTACTAGACAAGTCAAGTAGAATGGGCCGGTTGCTATGCAGCTTAGTCTTAGATACAATCCTATTGCGAAAGGAGTGGGAGAAGAGAGCAAGACAAAATGATGACAACTATTTTCCCAGTAAAAATCAGATCTAAAAATTTAAGAAAAATACATTACTGTGCCCAAGTTCTTTTCTTCCACTCAAGGAGTACAATACAACTAAGGAGGTTCTAGAAAAAAAGTGCAAAAAATAAACTTTTAAAGGGAACAGTGCCGTGCTCCTGGTACTGAAAATAGGGTTGCAATTGCAGTAATAATTAGGCCAGTGACATGGATGGACTTGAACATGGCGTTGAGCTCTTGTACTAGACAGCTTGGTACTGAGATATTTACTAAATATCCTTTTATTCAGTGTAAGCTTTTTTTATGTTACTATCAACCAAAAAAGGCTACAGCTGCACAAACGCTGCATTCAGCAGCAAAGCCTCCTAAAGCTCCTCCTGCCACCCCACTTTGCCCTTGGTCACAACCTGCTCAGTTGTCTTACACAAGCACTTGTGGCATTGCACTCCTGTTCAGACTAAGGACGTAATTTTAATGTAAAAACATCTAGAAAAATTTCTGGTTTAAGCAATACTTCAAAAAACATTGTGTTAACACAAGCAAACTGATGGCAGATTACAGCACAGAGGCAGTAGAAGCTTTGCTCACAGACTTCTAAAACTTCTAAATTCTATATTATTCTAAATGTATTCTAAAATACATGAGCCTTCTTATAATAACTAAAGATATGGCCTTTATGAGCCTTAGTACATAGGACTGACAGCACTATTTTCATATTAAAAAAAAGTTATACAAGATGAAACAGATAATACAAAATTACACATTAGCTCTCAAAACACTTAAGGTGAGAGTTACTGATCATTTTTTCTTCATCTCAGTATATATTTCATAATATTCAGAACCAATATGCAGTACACACTGTTTCAGACAATTTGCAAAGAAGTCTTAAATATCTCTTTTGCTCTAGAAAAAAGAAATAGAAAAAGCTGTGTGTAGAAAAATCATGCTCAAGTAATTTATTAGATTCATTTTACAATCAAAACCATTTTTCAGACTCTGGAAATCTGATATTTTGCTGTTGTTACAATTAAGAGACTAATTTATTCTGGCAGTTTCTGTAGTAATTCAAATCATTAGAGAAGTCGATCACAGAGGCCAAAGCTAGCTAAAGAATGTTTGGTTTTGGGCATGCTCAATGCTTGCTCCAGAAATCGTATTCACACAGCACGGAAAATATGACAGTTCTTATTACACATATAGCCACATAGTTCTGCAATGCGCTGTGCTGATCATGCATTTGATATCAAATATTTAAGAACAATCTACTGCCTCACAGTTAAAACTGCAATATGACCCAAAGTGTTCTTTTCTGCTTCTTGACAATGTTGCCATGTCTTCAGAAAGTAGCTCCTCCAGCAATGCTCTCTCTTGGGTACCATATAGCTCTGTTCCTGCAGTTTCTGTTGTGGCATGCTCTATACCATTTTAGACTGCCATGTCATGATTGTGCTGGTTGGTTGGATGGTGATGAAAAAAGGGGCTATCTTTTAGGATAGAAAGAAAAAAAAATGAATCTGGAATATGATGTCACCACTTGAGTTAGAGAAAGAAGAGAAACAGATTGGGTTAGAGAGACGTAGTTACAAGAGCTGATGAAAAGACATCAGCGAGGATTCAGGAGATCAAGTAACAGACCCCTATGAAAAAAAAAGCCTTATCAATGGAGGCTGGAACTGAAATACAGTGAATCAATAAGCTGAGTGACAGTGGTCCCTGATGTGCAACTACAAAGTACGATATATGGCACAAGATACTCCAGCAGCTGTGGGATATGGAACAAAGAAAGTGACAAAAGCCCCTCCTCCACAGGAGCCTCTAGCCTCCTTCTTTCCCTGAATACTCTGCTTTGTTCTGAAGAAATATTCCCTTTTTCATTATAAATCCACTTTTATTTTCAAATCATGCAGTCTTTTCCAAACAGCCGTATCAACATCCATTTCATTACCACTAATGCTTTCCCTTATTAGTACTGTAGGTGAGCTGCCATACCCTCGCAGACACAACTATTACAGAATGATTTTCAGGACTAGGAAAATGAGAGAGGCAAATCTGTCTAAAGATAATTTGAATATGAACACTGTCAAGTTGACCCATTTCTGCTCAATTCTAAAAAAAAAAAAAAAAAAAAAAAAAAAAAAAAAAAAAAAAAAATCAAGCTATGAACAGAGCTGTTGCTGCTTATCCTTTAGTGATATCCAATATACTCAGTAAAGTCACCCTACAGGATCATAATTTCTCCAAGCTCATCACAATCCGTAACTTTCCGTGATCTGGACATTTTGTCATTGTTTAGAATTTGAATTAAAAAAAAGTAGTTAAAAAGGCATGCTATAGTATTATTGATAAGAAATAGGCTCAAAAAAAAATTTCTAAGGAAGCTAACGGCTTGAAAGAGATACAGAAAATATATAAGGAACAGCAGTGGTGGTTAGCTGACAGGAAAAAAAATAATTCTGTTTAGGCCTTTGGCACTTCACTGCTCATAGAATATCAAAAAGAAGCTGGTAAAAACATGATGGAGCAGGCACACTTGCAGCCTCAAAGGGCCATGTGCTCAATCCTTCTCCAATTTTGATCATAACTCCCTACTTTACTAAGCTCTGTGCTAACATACCAGATATAAATATGTAACAGTTATGCTAGCTTCATACAGTGTTTTAATCTAGCACAGAATACTTCTTTAAAAAAAAAAAAAAAAAAAAAAATCTCCAAGTATTTTGCTTCTTCCTGAAAACTTCTGACCAAAGTGTAACTACGTAAGTGTCATAAAATTCCAGAATCATGACTCATGGTCTAATGTTCCCTTTCATTTTATCCACACATGGACAAAATAAAAGTTAGTTTGTTTGCAAGTCATTAAAAAAAAAGTTTTAGATAGAAGTACCTGCTGCTTCCCATCCTATTCTCTCAAGTATTATTCTGAATCCCCTAGCTTTATTTCAGAACAGATATACACAACCCAACGGCGCTCATATGCATGAACTCACCTGACATGGTCTGCTCCAGCCTGTGGATCAGGGACTTTTTAGCGCATTCAATGTCAGGACTTGGGTAATCCAATACCTGCCTGCACCAAATTAATGGACTAACAGATTTTTGCACTGGAGTCAGTTTCTTCTTTGGAGATGTGTATAACCTGAAAAGGAAAAAGAAGAAGTCTTTGAAGACAAAATGGGGTGTGTGACAAGATACTACATACTACGCTACTTTTATTCTTAGACTATAGTCTTTATTCTTAGACTACAGTCTAAGAATCCCACAGATTCATACAGTCTAAGAATCTACAAATCCCAAAACATTAGGACACCACAAGTTTTACTTTTAAATAACTCACTTGGATACAGTGTCGTTCTGACAACGCATACCTGCCCAAGCCTTCCTGGTGAGAGCAGAAACCTATCTCGATACACTAGAATACATCAATTGATGTAGCAGAAAAAAATGACTTCACTTTTCAGACGTATTAGGTATACAGGCAATTTCATTGTGCTACATAAATGCACAACTCAGAACTAACCTTTGGAGCTTTAAGTTACATCTACTTCAGAAGTACATAAGGCAATATGCAACTGTTTCTCTAAGCACAAAGATGTAGCAAGTGATAAGCATGGTAAGTAACAGCACAAAACTGCACAAAACTGAACACGATGTAACGGGCACAGAACAAGTCTAGCATTTTAGGTTCCTTGAATGATAAAACAATGTTTTATTTTACTTATAATTTGTATCCTAGCACCTGATCTCTATATTTTTTCCCTTCGAACACAAAACAAAAAGACTGTCTTTGTCCAACGGGGTGCACAATCGAGCATCAAGAACAAGAAACAAGAGATAATGAAGACACAGAAGGTTTGGGAAACAGCGAGACAATATTGCGGTGTGGGACACGCTGAGGCTTCTGCCCACAAGCAGCCACATTCGTGTATTTTGATGTCAGCATTCTGTGACTGCAGAAATAAGCATTGCATTTCAAGGGCTTCAAAATTGAGCTGAGAAGTTCACTTCCCTCAAAGCAATGGAAAAAGTTTAAAGGAAAAGACATATCCAATCCCATACCAAATATGAATATTTCAGCTTCATCTTTGGACTGAAAAAAGAAACTTGGAAATTCAGTTCAACAAAAGACAGTGAACAGCAAGACTTACAGCCCTAACTAGCACTTTTGCCTATATTAAAATGGTTAAATAAATGTTCCTTCCAGAGCTGTCTGATGACACATCTGATACCCCAAGTGAACGTGGGGCTACCCTAGGCACTGCGGCATAAGAACCATCAGCCGCCTGGGGTGCAGCGCTCCCGCACAAGGTGGACAGCAGGGATTCTTGTTTTCTGCATGCCAGCAACATCAACACCACCACAGAGGGTGTTCTCCACAGCTGCATTAGGAGATTATTAACCCATCATTCTCTAGTTCCTGAGCTCAGTTTATTTCATAAAAATCTTTCAAAGCTTTTTAGCTTTTTTTTTTTTGGTCACACTTCTTATAAAAAGCTCCTAAGAAGCATGTTTAAAAAAAAAAAAAACTCACTCAAAATGCTGATCTGCTTGTTCAGCACATGCTTTATGCCACTCTTCCCTCAGCACCAAAAAAGTACTTTGCAAATGCAGGAGAAAGTCTTTTCATTAGCTGATTGCTTTTAAACAAAAGATAATCAGTTCGTGACAACAAAACTATAACTTTATAAAGCTGATATAGCAGCTGATATAGCACATAGACTAGGGAAATATGTGAGATTTTGTCTAATCTCAATGATTAAGTATTTAATCAACAGTGCCAAAACAAAGTCCTTTCAGCAGAATTCAGAGAGTAAAGAGAAAAGCCAGTTTATATTTCACTTCCAGGATTTCTCATCTTTCTCTACTTATGATATAGTTTATATTCCACATTGTTACTGTATCCAGAATACTGGAATTCAAACTTGTTCACAGTAGTTTTACTCCATTACCAAAATAAAGTCTGAACAGCTGACCTGGCTAAGCGGTGGAAAGAATACTTTCAAGAACCATTTACAAGAAAAGCGAGATTTAAGTTAGCTATAGCTGATGTATTAAACTCACAAGAAAGAAGGAGTTATTTATATAAAAAATATACACACAAAGCATGTTACCTCTCCTAGCAAGATCCTCAGCACATCTTACAAATTTTGCCCACAAAAATGCTAAGAACCCATCACCCATTTAAACCCCTTGCACAGGGCAGGAAGTCTCCGTTTCCACAGCTCTTTGTAAATAATTACACAAATTGCTCTATTTAAATGATTATCTGCATACAGCTAAAAGTGGTGATTAGCATTTACTGACTTTCTAGCACTTTGTGAAATTGTCTTTTCAGTCACTTATTTTCCTGCAGGCTTCTCTACACCGAGGTATGTTTACCCAGCACAAACGAGTCCAAGGCAACGAGCTAAGTCCTGTGCTGCACAGCATTGCTCTCCAGAGAACTGACGTGCCTTGCTGTGTCCCAGAAGTCCCACGCACCTCCCAAGTGTTTACAGTAACACCCAGGGCAATGCACAAGAAATAAAAGTGCATGCCCTGTTTTAAAGGTACACCAACAGGCATATATACTGAATAAACCTGCAAAACTAATCAAAACAGCATCTCCTATTTTAAGCTCTAACACATTCTTTCATTCAATTTTCAATAGTTGCGTTTGTCTCATGTGCAGAGTATGCAGTGAAATTGTGCCAGACACGTTGCAGATTCTCCCATCCCTTTCCAGCCAATTGGTTTTAACAGCCTTAACTTCACATTTCAAGAGAAGTGACAACTGTAGAATATACACATTCCATGTAACTCCACAGCCTCATGATAAACATGTGCACCAATGCAATGATACTGGCTCTTTCAAGGCAGACTCTTGCACACCAGGAAGCCCACATACATACAGTGTGAAGCCCATACTCCCTTATAAAGCAGTGATTTTTATGCCCATCTGGCATAGCACAGACAATAAGTTTTGAACCAGATGCAAGTCTATTTAATTTTTAAAAACACAATTAGGCAAAACAAGACTGGAACAAGGGGGAAAACTTCTTTCCTTCCTCTCTTCCCAACAGCAGGGAGGGAGAAAGAACAGAAAGGATACTACAGAATTAAAATACAGAAATAATGTCACAAAGCTAAGTGATTTCTCTGTCAAACTACAGCTTCACTCAAAAGAAATAGGTCCTCCTTAATCGAAGGGCTTTCCAGAGCAGACCCATTCCTATTTGTCCTGCTTACGCATACTACAGGGATGTAGCACCGATAGTAGCACAGCAGCTTGAAGATTGGAGATGATTAATATGACCTCATGCATTTTTAAACACTATTAAACCACTTTCTAAAAACAGGAAATTGAAAATGATTGAGGAAGCTGACAGCTTATAGTTTGCACCCATATTGCAAAGGTTGACACACCAGAAAAGTATTCTCCAACTCGCACAGAGTACAAAAAACTACAAAGCAGTGACACAAGATCAAGAAAAAGAAAACATTAATTAAAAAAGCCAAGTCCAAGAGCTTTGGTCTATTTTGTAAGAGTAATAAGAAATCTAAGCGCTGTGATTCTAATGCTCACAGCAATGTTCCCTTCCTTCAGCTGTCACTAGTGGACTGTGTCACAGCAGCATCAATTAAAAGTTTAAAGCAGCCAGGGGCTGTGCTGACTAGTTGTTTTAAGACCACCCAAGACAACAGGGGCAAAGCTTCTGCAGAAAGCCCACTGCCGCTCCAAGCTTGCATGCCAACATCAGCCTAGCACGTCAAGCCAAAGCGCACTACAGCAGGACACGACAGAGCTACGGAAGCTCTGGAACAGAGGATGTGGCTAGGAGGTTGGAATGGGCCGCTGCCAGCAAGCGCCTCACCTGCTGAACACACACTCCCTGTGAACACACAGTGAGCTGGTGGCCACGGGTATGACAGCCAAAGGTCAGGAAGAATGGGGAGTCTTTGCACCAAAATCCTTCTACTGCTTGTGTACAAGGGAAAATCATGCAAACAAATATGAAGTCACAGGACTGAATTAGAAGGAAGATGGCAAGTGGAAGGAACTTGAAGTTAAACTTGTTTATTTTAGCCATGTTAGCTCTCAGCAAAAGCAGCCAGATACATTAGAGGCACTGAAATAAGGGAGTGTACAAAACACATCATAGGTTAAAGCAGGATCAAAAAAGCCACTTGAAAAGAGGATGTGAAGGTAAAAATAAAAGTCCAATGACAAACCAGTAAGAAACTTCCCTAAAATAAAGGGGAGAGGATCTCATGAAAAAAAAGCTACCAAAAGAAATTCAGGAAATGACAACACTGGAGCATCTTGAAAACACAACAGCAGCATCAGTCTAAAGATTTCAGGAGTCTTATTTGGGGCAGCTTAAAGAAGTCAGTTTTTAAAGATGAATATTTTAGACAAGCAGCTGCTGGTCAACTCTTAAGGGAATCTCTAGATGTAAAGAAAATAAGCCCTATGTCTAGTTCTGCACAGATTTAGCCCACAGATTTCCTCCTCCCTCACCCTCCCCATAGTTACAACTAGCTGTAAGTGACTGGGAAACACACGCAGCCTGTAACTACAAATCTGTCTGCGTACTCAAATAAACATTTCTAGCTCTTTCTAAATATGTGGATTGCAGTAAAACTACAGTTCTAGCAAAAATGAATACCATTAAAATGCTTTAACAAGCTCATTAAGCCTTCATATAAAAGTGGCACTACTTTTGCCACTATTTTGAAATAGCACTTCGTGGTGCTATTTCAGTTTGATTTTGGAGGATTCAAAGGGGGCTACAAAGCACTAATGTTCACTGGTAACATAACTATCTTTTTGCCATCAGCAATTAAAGGTAGTTAGCTTGGAAATTACAGGCATTACTCACTTCATCTCAGGGGAAGATGCTGTTGTCAGAAAGGGATGTTGGAGAAAGGAATGAGGCAGCACACAAAAGATGAGACCAGAGACATATGAGGCTTTCAAGAGCTTGTGAAACTTTTATCATCTGGAAACTGTCATCACCACACAGTTTTTGTATAACTCTCCATGTTTTTAGAAGCTTTGTAAAAGGAAGTTGCTGCACTAAAGTGGTATTGTAGGTACTTATATGAAAGGGAAGGAAGAATGTTTTCAAGTTTTGCGTACTATTAAACACAAGCATTCCAACCTAAAAGTCAGTTTCACCACCGGTCTTGCGAGTTCTGCTAAGACCTATAGAAAACAGAAATGTGAACTGACTTAACCATGCCTAAAAAGAGTCATGAAGTCCATTTTAGGAATATAATTAGGATACTAAAGGAAATCTATTCAGCAAATCCACACTGAAGCTTTCATGATATCCAAATATCAAGTATGCTTATAAACCAAAAATATTCACACAAGAAACTAGAAGGGGGGGGAGAATCATTTTCAGGATTCTTTCAACAGTCCTCAGATACTCATTTCACAGTGAACATGGATTACCCCAAGTCAAATATTATTTGATCTTATTAGTTGTGTCATATTATAAACAAGGATTACAAAGGTTAGCAGTTTATCATGAACACTTACTTTCATATCATCTTCCTTTTGTGAGAAGTCATTATCTGAATTTGTTCAAAACACCCAAAGTCAGATTCACATTTAATTTGCCAAAAAAAAAAAAAAGAGTTTTTTTTACTTAGGTTACATGGCAGAAATTGATTAGAACCTGTTCAGTTTCCAAGAGGCTCAAGACCACATTAATACAATGCAATTTTAGCAGCTGGAGGGGAAAGAGTGCAGTGTAAAACTCTTATCCAACAGTGATATTTCATTTAGGGGTAGCTCTGTCCTAAAACACTCATCCTACATTCCTCCTGTTCACTATGGCAAACTCTAGGGTACCAAAAATGAAAGCTAGTGCTCAAAGGAGCTCAGCAAGATGAGATGAAAGACTCATTACAGGTGACAATCAAGAGTTTCACCTTCTGTATCACAAAGCAACAACTCTGCCAACTAAATGGAAACAGATGACTGGAACAGAGACATAAACCATTAAAAAGAGGCACCAATTTAATAACTGCTGACTGAGAAAGTACATAATAGTAAAGGCATTTGTGTTACATTTTAAGCAAACATGATAACCAAGGAATATCAGGCCTTCAAAAAACACTAAAACAAGTATTACTTTGAAGCATTAATCTTAATATAAACAGCCCACGAACATAATTTCACTTTAAATGGGCCAGCATATTCCTTTTGTTTGTTAATGAAATCAGCAAGCTGTTTGCTATTTCAGCACAACCATGGGGGTTTGGTCTGAAGTGACAAGAAAACATCTGTTAAGTGCTAGGATAGCTTTTGTAACAACATAATATAAGGAGGATGCAACTGCTCAGAAATTTGCTGATCAGTGATGTATGTAAGGCAGATATACAGCAAACTCTGCACTCTCCTACACACATAACACATGCAAGCTTTGAAGAGGAAGCACTGTATATTCTGCCCTGACACTTGAAGCTGCTCAGAAAGCTCAGCTGAGCTACAAAAGTTAGCCCCAAGCAGGTCACAAGGCAGATTGACAACAGGTCACCTGCTCTGCACTGATTGTCCACACATGCACTTCAGTCCTGTATCAAGCTCGAGACAAGTTACTTCTAAGGCGCAGCACAGGTGGCCACCCCATGCGCTGCTCATCACCACCCAACCTCACCAGGCAAGTTAGGCTGGGAGTTGCATACGCGTCCTGTCCCTTTGAGGAGCTCTCCTCGCTGCTCTGGGCCCTGCCTTATTATTATTTTTTAATCAATTGAAGAGTTTGCTTTAATTAAAATTTGAATAAATTTATGGTTGATTTAGCAAACTCTGCATGGAACTATGTGGTCCAGTACCCTATGTGTACTCATATTTGCAACCTTTGGTATCCTATTAGAGAAAAAAAAGAAAAGAAAAGAAAAGAAAAAAAAAAAAAAAAA
>VZSV01000017.1:6730149-6748157 GCA_013398735.1 Nothocercus julius
GCCCGGCGAGGTGCGGCGCCAACCGCCTGGTGAGGTGACGTCACGGGGCGGGCTGCAGGGGGCGGCGCCGTTGGCGGGGGCGGCCTCGGCGCTGCCGGCGGCTTCGTGTCTATAAATAAGCGCTCGGCGGAGGCGGGTAGGGGGTTCGGGGCTGTGGGGGCTGTCCCGCGCTCTGGTCTCGAGCGCCGTGTGCGTGACACGCAGGTGAACCTTTCTCCCGATGCCGCTTAAGCCTCTCGTATTAGCGTTCTAAAAGGTGACCTGAGATTGCTGCTCATGGTAATGCTCTTAAGCTTTTTGCTATGAGGGAGCGATGGGAGCTTTGGGCTTGTTTCTCCTCTCATTGACCTGTTCTCCAGACCATCTGCCTCCCAACTTGAACTACTGGAGTTGCCTGAGGGCTCCAGTTCCCTTCCATCGCCCTGCGGGTCGGCCTGCTGTACCACCCGTCCACGCACCTTGTCCCTAAATCCATCTATGTGGCAGCTGAACTTGGGGTCAGCACTTGCTGTGCAGGGGCAGGGACACCGGCCAGCTGGCAGGACTTGCACAGTCTGTGCGTGACACAACAGACGAGCAGTGATTTAGGCTCAGAGAGGGGAGTGAGACTGAGGTGGTGAAATCTGGGTGATGTGGCTCGCAGAAGGCCATGCACAGGGGGTGCAAAACAATTTGTATCAGCAGAAAATGTAACTGTAAGGTGTATAATTGTCACATTTTCTTATAATTAATTTATTTTGGTCCATGAGTTGAGACCTTTAGGACTCTGCTAGATATAGCTTTGCTCACTGATGTGGCATTGATAGCATTAACAGCTATACATGGAAGTTGATAAATCCAGTTCTTTCTCTGCTGATTTGGTATGTAGTCAAATGCCCTAATGAAATCTAGATATATTCTCTGATCACAGTTAACTTTTTAAAAAAACCTGCAGTCCTTTTTAAAAAAAAAAATCTTGAAAGTACAGCTTTTCTGTGCAATGTTGCTGACACCTCAACGGTTAGCGTGTGTCATAGTAAAATTAAATCTATACAGAGAAGTTATGCTAAGTTAGCGTATTTATAGAAGGAGCTTAACACAACGCTTTCGCATTCTTATTTAACCGCCCTCTGTCCAAAGGTTGGTGGTGTGATCAACCTTTAGTCTCTTCCATTAATCATGCTTTTAAAATAGCAGTAGAAGTAGTTCAGCTGCTATCCCAGAGATACTGGGATCAGGATGGGACTTGGATGGGAGACAGAGCGCGAAGGGGAGCTGTGGTGAGGGCTGTGCTGTGGGGAGGAGGCAGACAGCGTGGAGAGCCCCAGAAGGAGCTCCTGAGTCAAACTACAGCAGTCAAACTACAGCAGTTCATTGTAATTGTCGTGTGCAGGGGCCTCTTCTGCAAGGTAATGGCACAGCTGAACAGAGCAGCTGGGTGCTGCCTACATCCTGCTGCTTCTTCCCTTCCACTTTCTCCTCCCCTCCTCAGTCCCTTTTACGTTGTGCCTCTCCCGCAGGACAAACTCCCGCACGAACTTTCTCAGCTGCTGACTCCGTTACTTGGCAGCCAGCAGCTCACCGGCAATTCATTCTCCCCACAGATGCGCTGTCCAGTGTGCACAAAGATGCACGGATGGGGGAGAAGCCCTGAGGGCAGGAAAAAAGAAGTGTGAGAGATGCTGAATGCTCTGCTATGTTTACAAAGAGTAGAGGCAAATGAGATGGAAAAAGGAAAGTCGCTGGTTAATAGCGTCATAGCCTGTGGTTGAACAGCAAGGACTGTAATCATGCTTTTTCATTTACTCTTTTGTTGAGAGTGCCCTTCTTGCTCCTCAGGATCTGAGGCAAGCAAGGCTTGGATCGGAAGTCTCCCATTAAATATCTGTCAATAATGGCTTCTATAAGGATCTTAGTCATCAGATTCCAAGCTTGTACTGGCCAGATGTGGAAGAGCACACCCAAGCAGAGGCTCTGGGATGATTAGACACAGGTATCTTTAAGTGGTATCTTTAAGTGATAGTAATGCCTACTAGAATGAAACCTTTCCACTGTGTCACATGAGCATGAGAAATATGTTTGCATATTAAAATGGACCTTTTGCAGGACTAGGAGGGAATGAGGAGCACTCCTTCCAAAACAAAATGAAAAAGCAGGGCAAAGCCACTGTGTTGCTGCTGTAATTCAGCACATATCCCTCTAACAAGTGGTACCTGGTGAAAAGACCCTCATTATGATGGCCTTTGCACCCTCCAGCCTGTACAGTTCTGTAGGTGGTGTTTTATGGCTGTTATTTAGTGCATTGCTGGGATTTTACCTGGTGAAACCATTAGAATCAGACTCAGAAATCCTTATTTCCATTGTCACCTGGGAGAACAAGAGGTCCCTCAGAGGGAAGAGTGCATGAAGATGGGCAGATGTGTGGTGGGAAGTTAATATTTGTAGCAGTGTTTAACTTCAGGCTAGGAAAATTGGACAGTTTTATAGGCAGCTTTGTTTAATCTTCTGGGAAAGATTGTTGCCTGCCAGACCTTTAAAAGGGGGTACTCAGCAAGCCCACGCATGTTCGTGTCAGGCTGCATTTACCTAAACATTTGACAACATGGAAATTATCATTTGTTATTACAATACACCATATACACAAATGTTGAATATGTACTGAAATAAGTATATATCCCTTTCAAAATTAATTTCAAAACTGTTAAGTTGGTTCAAATGAATGAAACAATGCTGTAGAATTTGGTTGTTACAAAAGATTTCTCTAAGTATATATGACCTCAGCAATGGTGAGAAGACACGTTTAGTCTGTTAGGCTAGATGTAGATTTGGAAACTCAAAATATGCAGTCAGTGTCTTTATACAGTCTTTTAGAAACTGTTAAAGACAGTGAGCTTTGGAATCCATGGGCGAAATACACTCAAAAAGCTTTATAAATCTTTTTAGAAGTTGATGAAGGAGCTACTGTGTTCACTGATGACCCTATCATGTGAAGGAGACCTGCTTCCAACACACTGGTGGTCTTACCAAGTTACAATCTTGTGAGATGGGCAGGCAAGATTGTGGCCGAGTTTTGCCATTGAAGTACTCCTATCTTCAGCAGTATCTATCAGATACAAAATATAGCTCTTCAACATGTATTAACATATTTCTGGTTTTTTTTGCACAGAAAAAGATGATAACATTTTGACAACAATTCTGTTTAAATTTGTTCTTTGTGCTTCAGATCTGGAGCAAGAGCAATTTTAGGATATAGAACAAGCAGATTTCTAATGAGGTGGGTATTCATGCCATACCATGTGGCTAGAGAAAATGTGAATAAAGATGTACTTCAATTTTTGTAATTGTAAGCTGATTTAGACTAATAACATTTTTTTTAAAAAGATTTTCATTAGAGCTGAATATTGTAGTAAATCCTCCCTATCACTTCAGACATTCCACATTGATGCTGGGTTTATCTTCACAGTGTCTGAGTACCTTCCACAGGTTTTAGAGATTTTGCTCTGTGAGAAATTTTTTTTATAGCTGCAGGTAAAATTCATTAGCAAATGCAAGTTCAGTTTTGTTATGGGGTTAACTGCCAATATTTCATATTTATCAATCATTTGGAAATATCCTAATTACTATTTAGAAATGTGCTGAGCTCAGTGCGTTTAAAATGTGTGATCAGACTAGAGTGACAGAACTCTGGGAAAGGATTTTCTGCTCTTGAGAAGATCCAGGATTTATATTTGTTTACAGACTACTGTGATTTAATTTGCTTGAGTAATACTGAGTGGAACCTTGTATGACACCACCCAAATGAAGCAATCTGCTATTATACCACTCCTAAAAGTTTTAAAATGTCCTGAGAACTTTCCTGCCACACCTTTATTAGCAAGCCAATTCTGTTAGGAAAACTATTCCATTGTGCTCAAGTGATTCTTAAAACACTTTTCCCTCCATGCTCTTTTAGCAGGAAAAAAGGCAAATTGTGTTCAAAATGTAAAATAATTGGTAAAAGAGGAATTTTCAAACATGCTGAAAGTTTTTTAATGCTGCATTTACAGATATACAGATGAAGTTAGTATGTTTCAAAAATCCTCTTTTTCGATTTTCGTGAACATTTGTAACTGCAAGGGTGAGGGAATACAGATGATATATTGCACAGGCCAAACTTGGCAACTAAGTTAGCTTCATGCTTGGTTCGTTCATCATTTCATCATTTGTATTTAACAAGGCTGTGCTTCTGACTGAAAAAAACATACTGATGCCGAGAGGAATACTTTGGATTTACAAGCAAGAAGCGAAGATATTGTGTGACCGATTTTATACATTGGTCTAATAATGGAAAAACTTTGTGCGAGTTCTCTGTTCTGAGAACTTTTGGTACTTTGCCCAGTACAGAAGGAGTTGGTCGCCATCTAGTGACACCAGATTGTCACACTGGCAGAGTCCAAACCAGCCACCTCGTTGTCACTGTGAGACACTGGGACACAATGGACGTGAACACCAAACTTGCTTTCGGAGTTTCTGATTTTAAGTCTGCCTATGAGAAACTTGTGGCACAATGTTAACCTCTGGCTGATGCCAGGTGCATTGTGCAGGATGATCGTGTTCCTAAACCATGTATGTGCCTCCACTGTTTACTAATGGTGTTGCAGGCTGGCTGAACAACTGCTTCCCAGGTTCTCCTCCACCACCTGGGATGGCAGCCTGGGAAATGTCCCGGTGCTTCCCTGCCAAATGCTGGCAGCCTTGCACGCCCACAGGCACGTCAGTGCGTTCAGAAGAGCTGCCTGTTGGCATTTCAACATGGAAGAGACCTAGGGACTTTTCCTGCCTTGATTGTTCCCTGCCAGAGTGAGAGGCACTGTCAGAGCAGTGGCCAAGTTGTTCTAGTTAGACCAATGCGTCATTCTGTGGCACTGGGTTAGGCCTTACAGTGTAACCAATTGCAACTTGTTGATTTTCTCTTCAGCATCAGGGTTGTCATTTACCACAGAATTGTGGCTTCTGGAATCTGATACGGTAATTTTTCTGTTTCAGGTGAAGGCTAATTTTATCCGACAGTGCTAAAGCAACACATAACACACAGGAACGAGCAAAACATTTCTGCTTGCATTGCTGCTTTTTCTAGGACTGTTCACTTTGCAGTCCTTCATTGCTCAAGAGCACCAGCTGGTGCCCTGTGGGGGAGTGGAACTGGCCACCCCCCTTCTGTCAACAAGGGTGAGCAAAAGGGAAAAGCCCTGCAGGGGAGAGAAAGGAAAAAAAAAAAAAAAGAGAGAGAGAGAGAGAGAAACTTTAAATTCATTTGTTTCCCAGGACATATTTCTCAGTGCCTAATTAAGTGCATACTTTCTAGTTGAAGCCACAAGAAGAGCTGTCTTTAGATTTCCCATTTTCCCATTACAGGAATATTATGTTATTTGTGAATGAAAGGCAAATTAGGGCAATCTTGTTTGGAAACCACAACAAAATAAGAGAGCAGACTGGGTAGGAGAGTTTCTAAGGATCTGCAAGATTGCAGGCACATGGCCCTCTCGTGGTGGCTCTCAGGAAAACAACACGAAAATCATCTGCCCTTGGAATTGCAGATCAGGCTCTCATTGTATGTCAGCAAGCAAGGTTCGTGCAGTGAGTATCCCCCCTCCCCAGTCTGCAGCTGGACATTGATGAATGATTTGGTGTAAAAAAACTCCTTACACTTTTTCTACTATAATGCTATGGAATTATTTGCTGTGTTTTCAATATGATCTTGACATTCACCAAGCAGACCGGTTGACTGATAATACAGTAAAAATAGCTTATTTTTATGTGTTTATACTTAAGATTACAGAAAATCTAAAAAAATCTTCAGCATTAAGTAAAATGGGCTGTTTCATTGCCCATCCTCATACTTTATATTTTTCCCTTTTTCTTTAATTATTCCCTGTAGATTTTAAGGTCTTTGCTCTAAGGAGTCGTTGCCTATTTATTTATGTGCTTAGTTTGCTTCTGGTGTTGTATAAGTAAAAATATTATTCAATGAGAAGCCAAACTGCTGAATGAGATTTTGAAATTAATGTTTCAACCAATTTTGGTACTATTCAGTTGATTTGAATTATGAACACATATTGTGTCTAAATATTTGAGTGAGTTAACTGCAAGGCAATTGGAATTTCTTTAAAATAATGCTGCAGAGATTATCTGAAATATTATCTGAAATATTCATCCCAAACAAATGGAAGAAATGCAGGAAATAGCTCCATTTACAATTAACAGAGAAACCCTTAATGTTATGTGTAAACAGAGCACCTATAGAGAACAGGAAAGGAGAAAGTATTTTCACAGGCAGAAAGTGTAGGGGCAAGGTGAAACTGTCATAAGTGAAGCTGGGTAAGACCTTGCAAAGGAAATTCTAGCAAATAATAAAAAGGTGTGTGGTTAATGAAAGTGATTAATGAAGTGCACTGAGGACAAGATATCTTTAATGCAATGTAGGGCTGGGTTGCTATAAAACAAGGGCTCCATTAACAGAGACTAAAGTGACAGATATAGGATGAAGATTAACAACAAAGGGCAAGGGAATGAGACTAGCAGGAATTTCTTCAGTAAGTACAGGCCCATCAGATGCTGACAAGAGATAAAGGAAAAGATGTGGCTGTTTAGTTGATTGTTAATCATGGGGTATCTGAGGACAGCTACTACAGTATCGCCATGAAAACCAAAATTACTTCTGATGGGTTGTAGGTAAAATTTTTCAAATACGTTGAAGGGAAATATGCAGTGCTGAGACCTTATCCGGAGTACTAAGAACAACTCTGTCACCGTGAAGCAAGGTTAATACACTTAAAGAAGTTCAGAAAAGAGGATCTTTAAATGATCAGGAAGTTAAGACCATGAGTATAGACCCACATTGCTTAGATGAAGACATCATCTTGCTTAGATGTTGTTTCACTGAATGTATCATAGCTCACTGTAAATGAAGGTAAAAATAAGGGAGGAAGAACTATGTAAGTTAAAGGACACTGCCCAGAGGTAGATAAGTATAAGATATCACTAAATTTGTGCTGATAATAGAGTTGTGATGAGCAGATAATCCAGCATTGCTCTTTTAAGAGGGCAGGAGGCAAACAATTTAGCTATCTTTCTTCTGGACTTTACTACTTGTGTTAGTAGCCTTTTCCTGTGGGGTTGCCCATGATAAGAGATGTGGAAATCAGTGATTTGAGAAGTTTTCTAGCTGTGTTCCGTGTCCTCTCACCCAGTTTGTCCCCATTCTGGCTGCAGGTCTATGCAGATTGAACATTTGCTTATAAGAAGAAACTCACTGATGTACATGCTTAACTTCAAGCACGAGAAGTTTGGTCCCATCAGGTCTTCAGGTCTCATGTGAAAACTTGAACCATGAGGAAGCAGAGGTGAAAAATGGATCCCCTCATTTAAATGCAAGCAAGCCTACCCAATCAAGGTTAACAGAAGGCAAAATTTTGCTGTAGTTTATAACCAAATTTAACTCACTATAATCTAATCCATCAGTGCATAAAAATGAGAAATGTGATATACTGAAATAGTGAAAGCCTGCCTGTATTTGACTGCTTTTTAAGTCAGTAAGAATTATTTAAACACTTTGTGGAATCCAGCATCACAGAATATCAGTTCCTTTTGTAATTCAGCTAAGCTGCAAAGCTGGCATACCAGATTCACTGTTGGTTATGTTGGTTAAGCAATGTGGTGTGTCTTTTTTTTTTTTTTTTTTTTTTTTGTGAGTAGTAAGTATGGCTGTGCCAGTAAATACAACATGTTCCAAATGTCCATTGACATGTATTCCACACCTATTAAAACACTTACTGATAAATTCAGGCATTATAGCATGGTAAGGAACGTAGCAATACAAGTATCCTATCTTGATGCTAGGATCAATATCAAATATATAAACCTTTTAAATAAAGGATTTCTCTACCAAAATTAAAGCTGAGAAATAATTCTGAATATGCTGTTGCCACCATGCAAACGTCCCTCTATTAAGTGATAACATACTGGACCCACCATGTACATTTTATTAGAAGCAGAAGGAACCTTCTGCAGAAATCCTTTCCTGTAAATATCCCTTTGCAGTATTGTAGGCTTGTTTGTGCCAGCACAGTTTAACTGATTTTATCATTTCCAGCATGAAGCAATCTGTAAAGTGTGCCAATGAACTGCAGCCTTTTAAGTATCTGTATGAAAGGCTGAGTCAGTAATTGTGAGGGATTTGTGGAGCATACATTAATGATAGAAGGGACAGATTCATCCCAGGTGTGAGATACTGTAGTCAGTGGAAGTGTTAAATATGACCCAAGATAAAGCTTTCTTCCAGAGAGACCTGGAAGTTGAAGTGGCTGTGGAAATAGTCTGCCCTCTATCACAAGCAAGACCTTGTGCTAGGCCGTGGCAAAATGCTACTCTCTGATGCAGTAAGAAACTTTGCACTTTGTTTATTACCCGATCTAAGCCAGTCCCAGTACTGTTCAACTCTTAAAATATGAAAAGTAATTTATATTCAGACCTAGAAAGTTATGCTAAAATGACAAAGTCAACCTTTGGTGGAAAGTTCAGAGAGAGAGAAAATTCAAAGGCCTCTTATTTTTAACCAAGAATGTAGCAGTTTATCTTGATTTCCCAGCTCAAACAATGTGGCAGGCTAGTAAGAATGACACATTTTCTATGGACTCAGTTCCTACTATTGTTTACAAGCCAAATGCCAGGCTAGATAGTAATGGGTCAGCCTATTTGTAGTCATGGCACAGGCATCTATTGCCAATGTTACCTCTGTATATTAGAACAAAGAAGCACATGAGCACAAGGGACATGCAGTCTTCTTCCTTTCTCATATGCATTTTGGCAAGACAAGCTTGAGAAAAAATGTTCGTTTTTTTTTTTTCTTCAGACAGTTGTTTTTATTATTTAAGAAACGTCTATTTTCTCATCACAATTGATTTTCCTAGAAGTCAAGAATCTGAGCTAGCTAAACAGATTGCTGATTCTATTTTATTTCTTTGTTCTCTGAAAATCCTGGAATTGTGACAGAATCACATGAAGCAAAAGGGATCCTAATTTGGCAAGACAATAGAAGCATTGGCTGTTGTAGCATTGCCATGGTTATGTAGTTTGACGTGATGAGGCAAATTCTGTTTGTTTCAACTTTCTCAATGTATACTTAAGAAATTGTGTGTGTGCACGCGTGTGTGAAGCAAAGGAGGCGACAGGAACAACGCATGCAATGAAAGGCCAGTTTGGCTCTCCTCATACCACCTGCAGGCTCCCCAGCTACCCCTTTACCTCAACTTTAAGAGCTTTTCAAAACAGCGAAGTGGCAGATCTGGAGCTGTCTTCAGTAATACTCTATCTATGGATACAATGCAGCAAAGGATGCAATGTTTGTCCCCACTTAGTTTTGTCCACAGCGGTGGAATTCATGGGGGATGTTAGACAAAAATGTTACATTTTCTATCCTCACCCTACAGAAGTATTTAACTGGTAAATATTATTTGAAGAGAAGTGAATAGCAGTTAAGTAAAACATTTTAATATGAGCTTACCTTTGATACCAAAGGTAATTTCAACCCTTTTGAAAATATATAATATCAATGACAGTGAAAAATGAGAAAAGGCTATTAGGATGAGTACGAGATGTCATGAAGTTCACTATAGGGTAAATTCAAGTAGTCGGTTAAGCAGTTTATTTTTGTCATTACTGGATGCCAGTAACTGACCTGATGAGGACAGAAATTAAGGTCACGTGATAAAATGCTTGAAGTGAAGACGTGCCTGTGTTTTGTGGTGGATTTACAAATCAAGCAAATGCATGTTTTTTTTTTTTTTCTTCTCCAGCTTGCAGCTCTGTTAGGGAATCTCAAATACAGTGAAGATCCATAAAGGTATTCTGTGAGTTCAAATTCATGACAGTTTCACTAGGAAGGCACCTACGAAAATGTCACTGACATCAGAAGCGGAACTCCTCGTGGTCCTTGGGCTTTTGGCTGGATAGTCTTCTAGTGAAGTGCTGCAGCTAATTATCCTAATTAAATCAGTTTAACCAGTTCATATAGCATGCCATTGCAAATGGAAAAATATTTTTGCCTCCTGAGGAAGGAAAGTTATATTCATTTTAACATTTTTTGTTTTGTGTTGTAAGCCTATGCAGAGCTTCACATCAGAGTATACTAGCTAAAATTATACTTTGACCACCTACATTTCAATAGCAGATTCTGGCTAAACAAACCACATCCTGAAACCAAATCTCCTTTCAGCTTTTTTTTCCTCTAAATTTGATGCAATTCCACTGAAGTCAGCTGTGAGATTCCAGTTTTGCTGAGCTCAGAATCTGTTCTCTGGAACAACCGTGTCTGTCTGTTGGATTTTTGCCTTGCCAGCGCGTATCTGAAGACTGATTCAGATCAGACTGCTTCACTAAACTCGCTTTTGAATGCTAAGAGCGCTCTCTTCAAGGAAGCCTACTGTGTTTCCTCCACAGTGACATGTGTGGCCTCTAAACCACACGCAGCGCTATGAGAACGTTTCAGCCTGCTCGACGGGGTGGCTTAGCCCAAACTCTTGCTGAGGCTCCAGGTAACTGCGTGCTGCAGCCAAGCCCGAGGCGCGTGCAGAGGAGTGTCACACGCTCCGTGCTGTGCCCGCGCCGCTCTCACCGTCCCCGTGCAGCTTGGCCAGCTCGCAAGCTGTCTACGGCAGGGAAGTGGTTTGCAAACGGTTTTGATTTAAGGATCCTGATGGTGTCTTCGGAGTAGTCTTAGAGAGATGATCCTCTTGAACTGAAGGATGTCCTTTTTTGGTTACCTCCTGTGGGTTCCTTGAGAAGTAGCTGCTCAATATCTATAGGCCTACGGACCACAAGCTGAAAAACACCAGTGCAGAGCAAGCCAATGCTCTAGTCCACAGCCTTGCCTTTTCAGGTAGCTATTCCTTGTAGTGGCACTAGCAAGAAAATTTAATATGCTCCTCAGAACTTATGTACTGACTATATATGTGAGTTAAATGTGCAAGTAAGTAAAGAATCTATAAATTCTCTTTATGCACATTGTTGTTATTTCCTATTATGTTATTGGATTAGCATCTCAAGCCACCGCTCAGATCAGACTGCAATGTACTGACCTGTTTTAATGCTAAACTACCTAAGTTAGGGCAAGTTGCACTACTTATAAAGTAGCAGAGAAAGAGGAGAGGAATATGTGTGTGGTGACATGATTTGCCAGTCTTTGTGATCAGATAGACCCACCATCTAAGTAAAGAAGTCTAGCAAAGCCTTCTGGAAGTTTATGTATCCGGTTTAACTCAAGTGCATGAATACAAATCCTGTAGCTTTAGGGAGACCTGTGTGTGTGTATTTGAAGGTTAATGCAGCCTATATTTATTTTTCCTTTTATCACTCTTGGCTAGCTGTTGGGTGTAAAAATACCAAATTATTGGGTGTCTTAACTCTGTATGTCAAGGGAAAATCTGCTATGAATTAACAGTTAAAACCAAAAGGCTAAAAAGTCATCATGGTAAAGAAGGAAGACACTTGGATTCTACAGGAAGGTGATCCCAGCTGGATCAGCGGCAGTTACTGTGCCAGCAGATAAGGGCAGGTGTCATGACAGTGCCCCCTCTGCCCCCCCAGCAGAGGCAGCCAGGCCTCTCTCTCACAGTAGGAATCCCCAGTGCTCTCGTGTGGGATATTGTCCAGCATGTAGCAAAACATCATTGCTGTCCACCCTACGGTCCTGCAGAACCTGCTTTTTGAGCCAGCGGCAGAAGCATAACCAGACCTGAAAAGAAAGTCTTCTCCCTGCTATAATCATTTGGCAACATGTCCAAAAGACAGACAGATAGATAGTTTGGTTTTTTTTTTTTTTTTTTTCCAGATGAGGATATGTTTTTATAAGAGAGGGCAGGGAATGTCTTTGTGATCTAGCCACTGTGGTCAGAATGCTGTATGCGGTCCTGGCAGTGGAGGAAATAACACCATCTGCTAACAGGAAGCAGAGAAATAGGGACTGTTCCACTGTTAGAAACAAAGTAGGTAAGAGTAAGTAAATCTAGCATTCATTAGCAGAAAGCTGGTGTTGGCTTGTCCTTAGGGCTGGTGGGAGATTTCCTGAGCACATGGTCATCAGGCAGATATCTGGCATGTTTGGTACTGTTGTGTGCATGTATCACTTCATGACCACTGGTCCTCAAAGTATGACGGTATGACAAAAATTGTAGTTATAACCTAACCATGTGTTAGAAACATCTGGTTACCTCAAAGATGTTCAGTGCTGCTTAAATATCTCAGCTAAGTAGTCAGCTGGCATACATCCTTGTAGACCTCTTTTACGACCATGAGGATGGGACTTGACAATAACAAATTATATTACCCTGTGTATAACTGACAGAGGCAGATTTCCGTTTTCATTTCTGAACTATGCTGGGAGTCCAGAGACTTGGGTTACTCCACAATTTCTCATGGCACAGAAATGCATATCCTGAAGTACAGCTGCATTGGAGACGCGTGTGCCGACTCACTGAGACACAGCAGGCGTGAGGTTTGTGCTTGGCGCTGGCAAACACACCCTTCCTGTACTGGTGTTAGTGGTAGATCCAGCTGCCTTTTTCTCACTCACCATTTCTTATTAATCTCCAGCAGTGCAGCAGTGAAGACCATGGAACACAAGAGGAGAGACACCTTTATTTAGAACTGAGAAGTAGGTCATGGGCTTTGCAAACTGCAGATTAGTGAGTGGTAGAGGAAGTGCTAAAAAGACCTTACTGAGTTGCTGTGAAGGGTTGTGGGATAAGGAATAAACACTTCCCAATAACTCACAGGTTTGTTGAAAAAAATACATTTGTCTATATCTGTGAAACAAACCCCAGCATCCTACCTATGGGGACCACAGATGGCTGCCCAGGCCATTCGTAAGGACAGGGCAAGTCTGTGGGATACCTTTGTTCACGTATTCCTTATGACACTCTTGCAGGAGACTTCCCAGATCTGAGGTGTTGTGTCTGTCTAGTGATTCTCAATAGATCCTTGTTCCAAGTGTCTGTCCAGTCTCTTTCAAAAATGCCTGATCTCCTCCATCCTCAGCATCCTTTGAAAAGCAAGGAATTCAACACATCTGGCTGTTGTGTGATGAACCAGCTCCTTTAATGACCTTTCATTCTAGCTCTTACTGGCTTCATTTGAAAACTTCTAGCTCTTGGATCAGAAGAGGCAGTGAAAATCAGATTCCTGTTCACCCTTTTCATCCCATCCAGTTAAGCTGTGTCATTACAGGCTGGAGAGGTGCCGTTCCACTCATCTGTAGTGGTGAATACCACAGAAAATCCCATGAATATATAAAATCTGCAGGAAAACAAAGCATAGGGTTACATATGAGATGGCTAAGGGAAAACAACAATGGAAAAAATGATTTTCTGAGTATTATTTGTCCTGAATGTGGATGCTGGTGAGTGGAGGAAGATACAGATGAGAAAACAATATATGGTTGTTTATTTAAATATTGCATGATGGTGCTCGTGTACAAGGCTTCTGAAGTAAAAGAGATTTGGACAATTCTGACTTTGAAACTTTAGTATATATGGTGCAATGGGAGAAGGGATTTGGGAGGTCCCAACCTATTTGCTTCCACTTTGTCAGGCCCTGAGGGCACTGCCAGGCCTTACAGATGCACAGTCTGTACAGATGTATAAGGTTAGGCAAAATTAATGTAGTTCCCCTCAATTTATGAGTTAGCTGTAAATTAATTAATTTTGGTATTGCTAGCAATTGAAATTAGATAAAAGTTCATAAGAAGTGAAAGTCTATTCAGTTTCCCTATCAAGGTTTGTTCACATGTTTGTTCTCTCCCTCCTCTTCCTAGTATTCCTGTAGTGTTTGTTTTGTGCAGCTGTCCCATGCAAGGACAGACTGCAAGGGATCAATAATTACAAGTTGCATAATCTCACCTTTGTTTGACACCTTTTAGTTAATTTAAACTGTCCTCCTCTTTTCTGTCTTCCTCTTTTATTTTTTTTTCCCAAAATCTTGAAAGCCCTTTCCTTGCTCTTGTGTTTAAGTGGTAGACTTTATACCATAGTGGCCAACATTTGATGCAGATTTTTTAGATGTATGTTTAAAAGATGCATTCATCACTGTGAAGTATCTGGGAGATTATTGTGGCACATTCATTCCTATCTAGTTCCTTACAAAATAATTGTAATAAGATCCCCTGCAGCAATATTTGGGTGGGTCATGATGTCTCTGTACAAACTTTTGATACTCTTTCAGATACTTTTCTATGCTGCTTTCTTCTATGCCTGTACTCTTGGGGTCTACTCTCTTTTGCTTTGTGCTATCTGATAGTGAGATTTCCCTTGTTTGTTTGTATAAAATCAGGTTTGTTGATGCACTCCTTGAAAGTTGCCATAGCTACTAGCATTTTGTTCGATCCTGAAGGTCTCGTGAACTATTTTAAGTCATGACAAGATATTGAACCTCAGTTCTGTGAGGGATACCCAAGGATCCAAAAATATTTGAAGCCCAGATGTCAAAACACAAACGTCAAAATTTTGTTTTAGTTTGTCTTTTCTTTTAGTTGTGTGTACTAAACAAACTTTATTTTGTTTAGTATAGTGGTGCTTTAAAACTGAGGGCATGCAGCTGGCTTACAAAGAAGCAGGAGGCAAAACAGGGACCTCTGAAGTTGGGCAGGATTTTGGCAAAGGATTATAGTTTGGTTTACCTACATCACTGCAAACATGACAGATGTGCCCAATGTGACCAAATATGGTGGGACCAAAAATCCGTAGCACAAACGTGGTTCTTGATAGGGCACTGTCATACTGGAGCTGATTATGCAGCCACCACAGAGGCGGATTTGACTACTTAGCACTCCCTTAGCAGTATTTCAGGATAGATGGGAAAGCTTAGTCATCTGTCTTTATTACATTTATTGAATGGCATGTAGTGATATATTCCTGGTATCTGTAAGACCTGCACATGCACATCTTTGGCAGATACAAACCTGTAGCCTTTCTGAGTTCTGCTCTCCAGCCCTCAGTTAGACTCTCTGAAAACATTCTTAAAAGGGCTGTCAGCAATTCCATAACCCACCTTGCAAGCTGGCCTGCCAGGCAGAGCCCTTGGTTCCCCTCCCTCCCTGTTTCCTTGCTCTTCTCCTGGCCAAGGCTTATTCAAACCTGTCATATTCAGATACTCTTCTTTTTATGATGAGGAATAACTTTCTGTGATGCAGTGGAATTACTGTCTCCAAAGTCTCTCCAAACTGACAAAGCTCTGGAGAAAGGAACTCAGTATAGGCAGAAAATCAGCAGATCCGCTATTTTGGAAACCAGACAATGAACAATAACTGTAATTTTTCTCTCCTTTGCAGGGTTCACTCTTGAGATGTTAAGTCATGTCTGTCCACAGCAAGTAAGAAAAGAGCAATAAACAAAAGAAATTATTATTGACTGACTTCACAGAAGCTTCTGAGAAATGAAGAAGGGCCAACGAAGGCAAAGAGGATTTGACAGGCACAGAAAATAAATAAGAGGGGGGAGCCTCTCTTTGTCCAGGAGACTGGCAGAGATGCTTCTCTCTGAGCAGAAAGATTGCAAAGACGGGGCTTTCTAGACAGAAGAGCTAGCCGGACCATGCTGGTCCAAGGATAGAACTCATACGGACCATGAGATGGTGAAGCAAAATCAGATGAACAAGTGTTGTGGGAAAGATATTCTATCAACTAATCCTCTATAGTCCATGGTCCACACACACACCTCAGATTTCATATGCCTCAGTTCTTCCCAGTGGAGGCTTCCCCCTGGAGAGAGGAGCAGTTTGGCACACGCAGGCTTCGCTGC
Organism: Nothocercus julius; assembly: GCA_013398735.1. Taxonomy (NCBI): domain Eukaryota; kingdom Metazoa; phylum Chordata; class Aves; order Tinamiformes; family Tinamidae; genus Nothocercus; species Nothocercus julius. The sequence continues at coordinate 6,745,956 of VZSV01000017.1, forward strand.
TGTTCCTTCCTTTGCAGCAGAGCAGCAAAACCACTCTGAGAGCTGAGTGCTGTTTATCTGAAATGGACCACAGTCACTACATCACTTCAGCCCATGGGGTTCCCTGGGCTTACCAAAGGAAAGGCTCAGAAACAAGTACTCTGATCTATTCAAAGCAGAGGTGGGATTGGAGCTATGCTGGCAGTCCACAGGATTCCTGAAATTTTAGAAAAGATTGAAACAGTAACACTGAGTTCCTCTGGAGCTCAGACTGTCCAAAAACCCCGAAATGCCACCTCCTTTTCTCTTTCCCCTGCTACTGCACTGTTTGCGTAACTTTTAAGTATGTGAAATTTCAGGGAAATGAAATCATTTCTTGTTCAGACTTTCTGTTTTTTTTGTCTTTTGTTTTTTTTTCTTCTGCAAAGCTTTTTTTTTTTTTTTTTTTTTTTTTTTTTTAATAGAAGCCAGCACATTTCCCTGGATAGAAAGCTCAGCCTCCTCTTTGTTTTGAAATTTATGCAGATAAATAAAACAAACATTATATTTGAAAGGTATCTTTATTCTTTAAATACTTTAGACCAGGGCAGAGCCCTTGCAAGGGGACTTGCCAGAACTGCACAGCAGAAGTCCAAATGTGCAGCACTGTCCTGCTTGCCAGGCCAAAACAAGCCACACAAAATGAGTGGTACAAGGGAGGGCACATCCACATCTGTAGTTCTAGCTGAGCAGAGGAGCCAGCAAGTTTCCTGAGGACTGGAAAGCCTTGTAAAACATGAAATGAAAAGTGTTAGCTGTGAGCCATGCCTCCACACCACCCCTCCACTAGCTGATCTGGTCAGCTCCAGGTCAGCAGTCATCGAGGAGGACAACTTCAACACGGCAAAGGACCACAGAAATTCTTTCTTTCTTTCTGCCCATGCTGCCACCACGGTGCAGGGGTAAAGTCCCAGAAAAGATGCAGCTGCTCCTGATCTTATCACATTGTCGCATAATCCTTTTTCACTAGATGGCACTTCTTTCTGGAGCTCAGAAAGGGCACTGCAGGGAGTAAAACTACTCCAACTCCCTCCTTAAGCAACTGTTCAGTCTTATTGTCCTTTCCTCTGCCGCAGCAGCAGGCAGGTGGGGGAAGCTACAGCTGCTGTTGCTCCAAAAACGCAGCTGAAGGTGCCAGTGGCTGTGGCAGCGAGGAGGTCTGCATGGACACCTGGGCGGCTGCTACTACGAGTGTGCGGGCGGAGGGCGGTGAGACGGGACCTGTGGGGTGGCCGCGCGGAGGATGGTGAGAGGGTGCTGGGCTGGGAGCGCGAGGCGGCCGCGCGGCAGCCGTCGTTCGCGAGGGGCTGAGGCGCCCCGCGGCTCGCCGGGCGCAGCGGCAGCGTGGTGGGCAAGCCAAACGCTGCCTCTGGAGGAAATCCCCCACTGAAAAACAAAGGCTCTGCAAGTCATTTCCTCCAGGGCGAACAGAAAGACATCTGTGTTGATCCAGCCATTACGCACTAGTCACAACAAAACAATGTGCTTCCAAGCACAGGCCCCATGTTCTTTTTCTGCCAGGCCAGTACTTAAAAATATCTGAGATGTATTTTAACTGATCTTTACAAGGTCTTTTTTTTTTTTCCCTTTGAAGGGATTTTGCAGGCTGACAGTTTCTGCAGGTGACATTGGGCTAAGGTAAGGACGTCTGGAAGAGGGACTGGGTGCCACCTCACATAGACCTTGAAGCTTGAGGTGAACACCAGCTCCTTCAGTTACACTTCCCTAAATGGGTGCCTGGGCTCTGGGGTGGCTGCACGTGGCCATCGTGTGCAGTTAGGTACCAAGCAAGGAATTGCAGCCCCGGCGGATTTGCCCTGCCGAGGGGGAGAGCCATGACCCGCGTGGGACGGAGAGGAGCTGCCCCGCGCTCCCGGCCCCGCTCTTGCTTGGCTGTGCATAAGCAGCGCCGGAGCCCAGGCGCGTCTTGCACGCACCTTCATGCCAGCCGTGCGCACGCAGCTGCGGGAGCCTGCATCCCCCTCCGAGCGTTGCCACTCGCAACCCCTACTTTTATTATTATTCTTATTATTAATCATCTGTGCTATGTGGAAGCAGCACGGGACCGGGGCTTCTCCACGTGGGCCACCTGCTGCATTTGAATCTCTCGCCACCTCGCACTTGCCGCAGGCCACGCGGGTGCGCCGCGCTCCGCGGAGCAGCGCGGAGGCGGGGGCAGGGGGG
>VZSV01000017.1:6748397-6827826 GCA_013398735.1 Nothocercus julius
GCGGCACCTCGCGGTGTGTGTGTGTGTGTGTATATATATATATATATATGTATGTATGTATGGGGGAGTGTTCTTCTCTCCGCCCCTACCCCGCTCCGGACACGGCCCTAGGGACGTTCCAGACCCGTTTGGAAGCTTTTGCTTCAAACGCGTTTGCTTTGTGTCTGTTGTACTTGTTGTGTTAACTTTGTGCCGCGGCTCCGTGCAGCTGAGGGAGGCCAATCCGCGGCATCTAGAGGTGCCCCGAGACTCGTACTTCGGTGCTTGCAACAGCTCCCTTTGCTCTCTGGCTTGTGCTGGGACTGTGGTGAATGCTCTGGTGTAGGTTAATGCTCCAATTCAGTGCATTTGCGAGCGGCGCGATAGGTGATAGAGAAAAATCACAAGCTCTAAGTTCCTGCATTCCCCCTGCCAAGTTGGAAGGGAGTGGAACTCACTTTCTGAACCCTAAACTGAGCTTTTAGAGTGGAAATGGCTCTGAATTTTCTGCTTGGAAAGATAAAGGTGTACCTTACTTGGAGAAAACAGCTTAAAAGATGACCCCTAGCAGAAATGCAGCTATAAATCTGTCTGGGGAGGCCTTGCTTCTTGACCAGGTGTTTTTAATTAAGGGAGATGTCACAGGTGCTTTCTCTGACTATTACCTCTGCCACAGCAAGGCTGCAGGGTCAGGCGCTGCTATTTAACTTCTCCCAGATCCTTCCAGTGAGGAGAAGGTGACTTGTTAGCTATGGCCGGTCTATTAAGAATTGAGAGTATTTTTGGCCCAAAGAGGGCTGGGGCCCCTTATGAATGGACTCCCAGCTACATCCGAGTGAGTATCCAGAGTCATTTGAGCTTGTCCTTTTCCTCTGCACGCCAGCTGGGCCATTCGCCTTGTGCCTTCCTGTGGTGTAAAGGAGCACGTCCCCCGGCCCCGAGCAGGAGTGCTGGTGCTGCTTGTCCTGTGTGGCACCAGCTCCCTGCCCTTTCCCCACAAAGGCTCCCTCTCTTGCCTTGTTTTTCCTATAGGCTTTTGCGTTTCACGTGCCATGTTTCCCATTGAGCCGAGGCGCCTGCTGGAGGGTGCGGAGAGGCCCTGGGAGCAGCATGGTGGGTGCGCGAGCACCTCCTGCGCAAGGCGCGAGAGGCCGGGCAGGGGGCCTGGCCTGCGGAGCAGAAGCTGCAGCCACCTCCTCCTCGTCCAGGCGGTGGGGAGTAGGGAGCAGCTGCTGTGCCCAGCTCTGGGCTTCATCACTCGCTGCTGCTGCTGGTCTTCTGGGGATCACAATTTGTAGGGGGACTGAAGCAGGAGAGGACGTTTGCTAGCAGGCTCCTCTATGGTAATCTTTCTTTTCATGGAAAATAAAACCTGAAAATGTATGATCTACTGGAAATTAGGGCTTATGGTAAAATTACTGTGTTTGTCTCTGTGTTTATCTGTGTAGGAAAGGAATGTTTTAAATGTTCTGCTGACTCTTAAAACGAATAATATGCATTCTTTGAACCAAGTGGTTGCTACATGAGTTTGCTAGTTTGCCTACTGAAGTCACTGAAAACAGACCAAGGCAGTTAGAGTTAGCACCTGGTTACTGCTGGCTTTTTCTTTTCTTTCTTTCTTTTTTTTTTTTTTCTTTCTCCACACAGCTGTAGAAACCAAGGACAAGAATTTGGAGTTCTCACAGTTAAATATAACTTTTCATAATGTAACTCTAGTTCTCATATGCCAGAGATGATTTTTATTAGATCCTCAAGATGCAGGGAAGGAGCACCCCTTGTTTTGGAAGTTAATTTAATGCTTTAAGTGTACCATTGTCAGATAATGATAACTATGTCCTTATTTCTTTTAGACTTTAATTCTTAGCTATTTCTTCAGTATTGTGAATTCTTGTTTCCAGAAACCTGGCTGACTGCCTATAGTGGTTAAAAAGGGAGATAAAGAAAATAGAGCTGATAAAACAATGTACAGCTGATACTGTTTTATCTCTCCCTGAAAGACATTGTATTCAGAAATGCCGTGATACTATGGTATCCTGTAATTAATGATAAAATAACTGGGAGGTGATTAGCCTTACAGAATTGCTTGGCAGCATCGTGAAAAATTGTGTCGTCCCCTCCATGTAGGTGAAACCTCTTTCAGATTAGTTCTCTGTGTATTATGCTAACTTTTAGTCTGAGTACACAAGATAAGATGCGGAAAGGTCTAATTGTCATATAAATGTTTGTATCTCCGATATGTAACACGTTTTCTGCTTAGTAGATAAAGGAACTCTGTGATTACAACTGTCTGCACAAAGATCATGGAAAAAATATGTCTTTAACCTCCCTTAACCATTAATCTCTAACATGTTTTGCTGGTTTTGACTTTATTCTGTAACTCATTGCCTTCTCATTGCTGAAGTTGGAACTGTGCTTTATAAAAACACAAGTTTGTGTGTGTTAAAATTTGAATGAATTACAACAGTCTTCAGTGGCTCTCCTGCAGAAACAGAGTAAGAAAATAACAAAGTAAAATCATGCAAGGTGGAAAGCAATAACCTGACAAAGCAAGGTAAAGGTTGGTGCAGTAAGAAGGCTGAAGGACAACAATCATATGGCTTAAATTTGTGCTACGGATATTTTTATTGATGCATACATTTGTAGTCAAGATACTGTCACTTGGAGCAGAGTTACTAGTAATGGTCAGTATTGTACCCTGCAGGTTGTGGAGCAGCAGCTTTTCTTTAAATGTCCTGCAGATACACCTAACATCCTATACAAAGCAGAGGGGACAGGGCTGTCTTTCTGCTCACTGCGGTGTGACAGAGCCACTCGGTGCAAAGGGATCAGGTGTCTTGCCTTAGCTCTCGCAGCCTGTGTGTAATGCTAGTTTAAGCTTTAGTTGTAGCACTAATACAACTGGGCACAACTCCCAGGCACCCCTGAAATTGCACCTGCTTTTGGCAAATGCTCCGTCTCTAGAAATGTGTTTTTGCCAGCGAACAGCAGGGCGTGCTCCTCAGCTCCCGGTCTGTGTTGTAAAGCCTCTTTTCCGAAGGAAGGCTCCGTAGCAGGGTGGTGTGCGTGGGGAGGGAAGTGGCGCGGCGGGAGGCGAGCGCCCTTTCCGTCCCGCCTGGCGGAGCAGGAACCGACTCCGGGTGACTGGAGAGCGACTGCTGCCCCGTGGCCATCGCAGCCCCGGCAACTCTCAGTCACGCTGTGCCTCAGGCTCAGCCGCCCCGGCGCTGATTCAGAGTCAGGGTAGAGAAGCAGGAAAAATACCGTGTGAGGCCCAGCTTGGGCACAGCAAGTGGACTTGCGGGGAAGAGGGTGGCCAGAAGAGATGCTTTGAGGGGGGGAAAAGAGAGGCCAGCTCCTTGCAAATGGGATCGTGCTCTGCTGCTGCTCTGCTCAAATGGGGTCATGAAATCTCTCTGAGAGTGATGTAAGTGTCCTGGGAATAGGTCTGTGTCTTGTAAGGAAGGTAAATCCTGTCCACAAGAATGACATTGCCTAACAGAAGTGTTGTGTTTCGAAAACACGCTACATTTAGGAGAAGAAAACCCTGTCACTCGGAAGGCTCTTGTATGGATGTGTGTCGTGCTTTTGGGAGGTCTGGTGAAGGCCACGTCTGCTCCAGCTTGTCCAGCCTCAGTAGCTGTGGGCGGGAGAGCTGCGGCTTCGACTGGCCCGCAGAGACGAGCTGCGGTGAGAGCCGGGCAGGCTGGGCCTGGCCGCAGCCGAGCGCCCGGAGCGGCTCCCCATCCGGCGAGGGCTGCCGCTCGTGGCCGTGGGCGAGGAGGGAAGCGCTGCTTGAGGCCACGGTCCCAGGCCCTTTCCTTTGGAATCGTTTACCCTCACTGAACAAAAAGATTTTGTTTTCCACCTCCTTTCTCCCAGGTAACCACATAACCACTATCTGAAATTGCAGATTGGTCCTTCCCAACCCTACAGTGAGAGAATGAAAGAAAGGCTCTGTCCCTGTTAGGTTGTATGACCCCATACAGGAGATGTGGCCTTAACATGTGAATGGACTACTCTTTCTGTCACTTAGAGACACTTTAAAATCAGTAATCTTAAATAAAAGTTTGATATCTTTTGGAAGTCAAATTGCTATCTAGACATACTTGGCAAAGATGAGTTGATTGTTTTCAAAACAGAAAAATCCAGCCCTCGAGTGTTAAGAGTTTATAATTCCAAAATTGTCTGTGCAACTTCAACTTGCTTATGCATAAATTATTACAAAAATACTGCTTAGTTATGTCATCACACACTATTTTCTTTTCCCACCAAACTTCTGTTTCATTCAGAGCGCTACTCTCCCGGACCATGTGAGCTCGTTCCCCACCGGAGCCCTGCATGGAGCCACCAACGAGCACCCGTTCGTCCTCAGCTCCAGAGCCCGGCCCAGCCTTGTAGTTTGCGTTCATTCCCTCTCGTGCTTGAGAGGGCCAGGGGCAGCTCTTTGGTGGAGGTGGCATTTTGATGGTTGCTGTGTGTCAAATTGACTGCAACTTGGGAAGGTCTGTTCTATCGAAATCGAATCTTCAGAGATATAGGGAAATATTGCGTAGTGTAAGAGCAGCGATATCCAAGAGGCCTGTGGCTCTGGATTAAGAGTCAAAAACAGCTCCATCATGCCTTCAGAGCACTTCTCTCTTGCCATGCAAGTTCCCTCTCAAAGCGTGAAGGTGGTTGCAGCTGCCTGACTGAAAAATTAAGTACCAGGCAAGCAGCAAATTTCCCTTAGTTCTGTTCAGTTACTTCTCTGGATCACTTCAGCCAAAGCTAACTCTGAAGCAGGCTGTCCCAATGAAAATCTTCTGGTGATGTCCTTGTACTTCACCATAAATAGCCACAGTGTATTAAACCAAGTAATACAATGCAGAGCTTTGCTGAAGGCTTCATGTTGCATCTGAAAGAGAAGTTAAGCTAGATACAGTCCCATAAGATGCTGAATGTGTTGTGATGCATGATGAGCGCTCTCATTGCCTATCTAGCCCCCAGCAGTTGAAATACCCTGGCCCCTGAGAACAGATGCCATGGGGGTGGCAGTAATAAGCTCCTCTGCTGGAGACACTTGTGTTGCAGGAGTGAGAATTTGTGAAGAAAGGGAAATCACAAGATGCCAGCAATACCTCAGTTGTGCTTATTTTCCCACCAAGAGAGAAAGTCTCTCCCTGAATTAGTGTCAAATTCTTACACCAGTCAAACTAAAGTCCTTTGGTGTTCATTGTTGCTTATGCTGTATTGCACGTGAAGAAGTTCTTCAAGGTTGCAGTCTGGGTTTACAGACCTGAAACCAGGGGTAGTTTATTGGTAAACGGCTGAAGTTTAGGCTGAAGTAGAAGTTTAAAAATTTAACAGGACTCTACAGATAATTTTAGGATAGAGCTGTGTGGGATCTGCCTCGAGAAAATAGGTCTTGCTCTTCCAAGTATTTCTCCAGAAAGCGTGGGTTTTCTTTTCAGTTTCTAATCCTTATCGTGACATGCACATGGCTCAAGTGCAGTGTAAATCATAAACTGAAAGGCTTTGCTAACCACTTAAGGGTAATGAAACTTACTCTAAGTACGATTCTTAAAGTCCTTAAAGTAGTGTATTAAGGTAAGCGTATGCAAAGCACAACAACATGAAACTCAGCCTAGCGGCAATACTTTTACAGTCTTAAGTGTAGTCAAGTTGTGCCAGTTCTGTGAGACTTGATGTCCCATTTTGGGGAAGAGAAGCTGTAGCATGATGGAAGGGGAATTTGGAATTTCATTTGTGTGACTTTCCTTGTATTTCACCCAACGTAACAGGTCAAGAGAGCCTGCTTACCTTCCTAGCATTACTTTTCTGGCAGATTTAGAAAAAATTACAGAGTTTGAGAATCCATGAGTTGAACAGCAGTGCAAGATACAGGCTGACATGTCATTCATTTAGTGGCCAAATTTTTGTACTTGCTTTGTATAGCAGAGAAGACCTATCCTGATGAAAATGATGCAGGGGAAACTTGACAAACAGGAACTTGCAGTATTTCCTGTCCCCCCACTTGTTTGGTTTTCATCTCACGCGCAGAAGACAGTTTTGCGCTATAACTTAAGGCATATCACCACTGTCTGTATGAGAGAAGGCTTGGGGCTAGTCAGCTTCTCAGTACGTGCAGAAAAGCAGCAGTTCATGTTGCGTTACATTACCCCTTCATGACTTTTAGGGGAAGTGGACCCACTAGCCAACGCGGACACTGACACTTGAGTTCAGGCCAGTAGCTCTTCTGCTAAGCCCACAGTTTTGTCTTCAGTTGCCTTTCCTCTGTTTAAGTGGTTCTTGCCGTTAGAGCTTCCGCATGGTCTAGTGAGAATTTGTTTCTGTCTTTAAAATATTTATAAGTGTATGTTCATTTTTATATATTAATAATCCTATTAATGTATTTAAGCATATTATAATATTTCTGGTATAATGTTTCAATTGTACAGTCGTTATAGTAAAATATGGAAACTTGCAATACGTATATCTAGTATCTTAACACTTAGCAGACAGTTACCTCGGTCATGTCCTTTTCATGTTGAATTTTGTTAAAGATATACTAATTTTCTATAGACTTTGGGTTTACTGCAGTGGAATGTGCAGGGGTGTGTAGGTGCCATGCTTAATTGCTTGTTGATAAACCTGTTTGAATCTTGTATTAGATAACATACCCATACAGGGAAGTGCACAGATTCCAGTATAACACAGCTTACCGCTAAGATGTGCTCCACAGAATATTTCAAAAACAAACAAAAAGAAGATACTTTAAGTTTCTTCACACTTTAGAGAGAAAATGGTGGGTTTTATGACTACGGCAGGACTGTTAATAGCTATTGTAACTGAGTAGATTTGAATTTCTCATGCTTAATCTATGTAAACAAATTAGAAAGGTATAAAGAAGATCACAATTTTAGGCATATGGACTGTAAATTCTGCTGGTCTTCAACCCAGGAAAAATGAACACCATGCCCTGGAGCTGGTTCAGTGCGTTCTTTTCTGGTTTGGGTAAATTTGCTTTACTATGAAAGAAGAACAATATAGTAATCATTGCTTCCCTCTAATTCAATGCTTATCTGGAGGTGGACTTCTCTTTTAGAAGCCACACGCCTGAGAGATCTCAAGTTCCCTAGAAATCCAAACAATTACCTGAAAACTTAAGGACTTCCTTGTGGCTCTTCCCAAATGAGCCACATGCTTATTTTTATGATCAATGTGGCCCTTGAACGGGGAAATAGTAAATTTATTACAGATGCGTTGAGTCCATTTTTCCATAAGATCCCGTCGTTCTTGTGCATTCAGCCTAAAGGACATCTGTATACTGATATTCCGTAGATGCAACTTAAGAGACAGCTGAGTGCTTTAGCATTTGCTACAAGTTTTTACCTATTTTAGGAAATACACTTTCTATGTAACTGTAAAGGCAGAGGAGATTATCTTGCTTAATGAGCACTGCAGAAGTAAAAGGCTTTACTACCAAACTATGAGACAGTTTTATCTAGCTAAAGAAAGCCAGATGAGTCAAGTAATAGAAATAATTTTTTTAAGGCACAGAGATAAAGAGTTATAGCCTGATGTTGAGAAAGAGTGATACTTCTCCTGAGCAGTAAAAAGTTACACTTGCATTTTAAATACAAGAAATGTAAAGGAAAAGGAGAGAAATAGTTTGCTTCTGTGGCAATAAGGTAACAAGCGTTAGTTGATGTTTGCTGAGTGCCCTAAGACCAAATGCTGTTTTGATTCGATGAAAAAAAAAATCTTTAATTTTATTTGGAGCGCAAGTTTCTCAAACACATCTCGTATGACTTGAACTGCTGGCGGGCCACAGTATAAAGGTAAATTGCTGTGTTTTGACTACAGCCAGATCTGGGTCTTGCATGGTTTCAATGAACTACGCAGTGTGAGCTTCTGTGACTAACAGCAGGCCTTGAAGGTGGATTTCAAAACCTCTGCATCCATGTCCCTGGATTTCCTACAGGCATTTGAGGAGATCATAGGTGCTTCAGACCAAACATGCTTCTCTGTATGTAGATATCAGATCATTTGAGGGTAGCCTGGGAAAGACAGTGGCAGAGAAGCAATAATGATTGATGCCCACTTCCACTTCATGTGGGACGTGCACGCAGACCACTTCTGTGTACTCCTCATGAGACATGGGAAATAGAGTTTCTAAAGCTCTTTTCAGGCTTGGATCCAGTCCAGTTCAAGGCAATTACTGGAAATTGTACATCAGCATAAGTATGAGTGACTCAAAGATGTTCATCCTTAGGCTTGTCTGCATTTCTCAAGGCAGTGCAGATCAGAGAAGCTGGCAACAACCTTGCTAAGATCAAAAGCAGGTGCGGCATTATCTGCCGCTGAATGGGTAACTCCAGGGAAATAGCGTTTGTTTTCTGAACGTTTTCTTAAAATGCTAATTTAGTTTTCTTGGTAGCTTTTCAGATGATCGGGAATGGGAAACATTATTGCAGATTAGTTCTGGTTCTAGAACTGGTTGGTTTTGGACCAAAGGAGAAATGGAGTTAGAAATTGGTTTAATAGCTGTCTCTATGTTCCTCCATGGTGAGATGGTGCAATCCAGTGGTGCAAAATGAGACTGCGATCCCATTAAATATTAGGGCAGATTTAGATTCACTCTACTACTACCACTTGAGAACAGAAAGAACTGTGTTGTCTGAAAACAAATAGTTGTTTATGGAAAAAAAGCTCATTACAGTGTCTGGAAGGAGGAACTGCTTACCCTGCAGCAAAGCAAATTGCAAATATTACAGTATATTAGACCATGCTGAATGAGTATCTCAAATATTAAAAAAAGACAGCTGATTTGTGGTCTACCATATGATCGCCTGATGTTCTGTAATATTTGGAAAACAAATACAGATTTTGAAGGAATTGAATTAAAATGACTCCGTACTTTAAACTGTAATAAACTGTACTTTAAAAGGATGAAGACAGCCTCTGGCATGTTGAAGTTCCTCTGACTTCCCCTTAGATTTGTCTTGCTTTCCTTAGATTTGCAGTTTTATGGACAATATCAATTAACCTGCTGCTTAATGGTGAGCTTTGGGATTCCCAGCCATGATTAGGTTCAGCTTCTGACCTAGCAGAATATTTTTTTTCATCCTTAATCCTCCAATTTCCTCCTCCTGGGAGGAGAAGCTTTTTCCAGCAGTGTCGCCCATTTCCTTTGCCAGTCTCATCTTTGCCCCCTCCTTTAGGGAGCTGTTCGGCTCCCGTGTCGCAGGAGGCTGGCGGAGGCAGATGGAGGCCCTGGTTGTGCTTGGCTGGAGGCACGGCCGGAGCTCAGGGCCAGCGACGATGGGCTGCCGGGATAGCCCGTGTCTGTGCGGAGGTAAAGCTAACGCTGCGCCTCCAAATCATTGCCAAGCTGGTGTCATTTGTTTTTTCCCCTCTAACCTGGCATGAAAATACTTTCTTCCCTCCTGTCTGTCAGCTGCGCTCCAGTTACCCTTGGGCACGCATACCAAACTCATATTCATTGCTTGACTCCTTTGCCCTGCACACACGAAGAGCCAAGTCTTTTTGGTGCCTGCCTTAGTGGCGCTCTGCAGTGGCGCTGCTGACACCATCCTGAAGTCCCGGTGATGGCACCACAGCCGCTGAGAGCTGCCGCGTGTCGACAGAAGTTTAAGTTTACCACGTGTGCTGCGCTTTGTACAGGGTATCTAGAAACAGAACTGACCAATGAAGCACTGACCTGGGGAAAATCTGTTGCATCTCTAAGGATTGAATATTAAGTGTTGGTACGTAAATGTCATGCCAGGAGTCAGGCTTGGATTTGGTCTCTATCTGACCATACTGGATTAAGCATCATGGAAATGGCAACGTGTGCCGCACCAAGCAGTCGAGTGGTTGGCTACAGCATCCTCAGTCCCGTGTTCCAGTTCATTACTGTAATAGCACTGCTTCCCTCCGTCAAAACTGGAAATCTACCTCCAAAAAAATCCATTACAAGAAAAAGGACTTGTTTTTGTTTTTCTGATGCCTCCTCCAACTTATCTTTCTTTGTCTGAATCAAATGTGTAATAATCAAAATGTTGCTAATTTTCTAACGTGATTTTGTTGGCTGTTGCAGGAGAAGACCCAGGGGGGAGAATGAGGTTATGTTTGTTTTCCATTTGTACTCTAAAGCAGTAGGCTTTAGAAAGGCTGCCATCTGAAAGCTGTGTGAATGCAGTAACTATGTCCAAGCCTAGGTTAGCAAACCCTGCTGCCTGGCAGGGTCCCCTGCTTCGTGTTAGGCTGCAGGGGACTCTGCGCAGCCCAAGGCCGTGAGGATTCCCCGGGGAGGTCGTCATTGCCTGTGGGAGTCACGTTGTGGTTATAGTGTGTTCCCTCAAAAGCTTAGCGTAATCTGTAACAAAAGGTGGCTATTTTGGAAGCTGGAAGGAAGCTTAACAATAGTAGCTAATGCTGTTAGCTGATGATAGCCTTATTATGGCAATAGCAGCAACCGTTAGCTTCTGTATTCGGGTTGCGCTGGCAGTTGCACAGACCAGGTATATGGTGCCAGAGTTACCCAGTTTTCCCAAGAGTAAAAAAGAAGCTGGAATGGCTGAGTATTTGAGACTAGCACTGTTAAAGATTTGCTACATATGGCTTTGCATGTGTTTTTAATTACTTTTCCTATGAATATGACGACTTAAAACTACCCTGTGTATCTCTGTATGTTTGTAGGTGTGTGAGTTTGTGCACACACGCACACTTCCCCCTGCTTCCCCTCTGCCTGGTCCCGCTAAGCCACCAGCTTTTCCTGTCTTATATTATTACTTTGTGTGATGAAGGGGGCTGGCTGCACTGATTCTTTAAACTTTCCTCAACTGTGTAGCTTGTTGCAATTTTTGCTTCAGCAAATGTTGAAAGAGTGGCAAAAACACAGGCCTGGAGAGGTTACAGCCTTCTCCAAGTCACCTGGCATGTGATAGGTAAGGTAGGGGAGCAAGTTCATATTTGAAAATACCTGGACCTCTTAGGTAGTGGGTTGTGCTCATCTTTAGTTCAGAAATGGAACTGGCTTTGTTTCCAGTCTTTGATTAAATTGCAGGGCAAACTCATTACTGTTTGACTAATGAGACAGATATGGTAAGTTGGGTAAGGGCTATAATGCCAAAGCTGAATACCCATTCTATGTTTGATACCATTTTTTGAAGCAGTGACCCATTCAGAGTCTTTTTTTGTTTAAAAAAAACAGATGACTGAGCATGCAAAAGGTCACCAGGCTGAAAAAACTTTTGGTTTATTTTTTGCTACGTAGATATTTTGGAAACTCTTTTCTTCCCTGTTTTCCTGCCTCCCAAACTGCTAAGTTTCAGCTCAATTTTCTTCCAGGAGAGGAAAAAACAAACAAACAAACAAACAAAAAACTTACAAATGCAAAAGAGTCTTTGATCAGAGCAAGCTGTAGGCGAATGGTCAGTGCAAGTGTATGGCTATTGGAGCACTTTTAGGTAGAAGGAATAGCAAAAACTGCGCATAGTTAGCTCTAGGGGAGTAAGTAAAAATATAATAAATTACTGAGAACAGTGAAAACTGCTCAGTGAATCCATTGTGTTGTTATGCTGTTATCTTATAAAACATAGCGACCCTGTTCGTAAGGACTTTCAGAAAACCTTGCTCTGTGTTCAGCTCAAAGCTACTCACGTGCATGCACACAGGGGATCTTAAAACATCGTGTGCTTATCTGGGGGAATCTCAAGTCAGAGTTGTCACTGAATTGTCCCTTAGCCTGTTTACTCTTTAACTTAAATATAGTGTATGCAAATACTTAAACCTGTGCCATGTGATGATACGATTAAATTAGCCAATTAATACTTCAGTATATGGAGATTCAAGACTCTACAAACTTTGGGTATAATTTTGAAATTTGTTTGGAAATTAGCCCCCCAAATTGCATTTCAGAATGTGTGGGTATAGTTTGTTTTAAGTCTACACATAGGAGTGCTTTCTGAGAGTTTCCTGTTAAGAGAGGAGGAAAGAAGGGAATCCAAATATGTTTGACTTTCTGGCATATGGTATATTGCAGATAGCATTACAAATTTTTTTCCCCAAATTTTTATTTCAAAATTATATGACATGATGTTAAAGTATACTGTTCAGTATTTCTGTCTATATGAATTCTACCATTTGAACAGAGTTTAATAATTGCTTTTTTTTGTTTGAGTTTGAATCAACAAGGCCCTTCCTACCACTTGAAACACAAGACAGATTCTGCAATCCCTGCTTACGTTGAATAGTAATTATTCAAATAAGTCTGTGCTGGATATTCATGTAAATAACTGTTTGCGTTCAGGTGAACTGGGCTGTAGTTTCATGGTAAAGCAATTCTGGTCTCAGCAGGAGAGGGGGGGAAAAACACACACACACACACACACACACACACACACACAAAAAAAACAGGCAAGGAGTTCTGCTTTTCTTCTTCCTTCTGCCCTTGTTCTGCTTTTCGCCCAGAACTGCAATCTTGATGCTGCCTCTTTAGCTTTGCCACTGTGGCGATGTGCAGGGACACATTATGAACTTGGTCAGTTAATCCGTGAGAAGTGATTAAAACAACTTTGCTAAAAAAGAATTATTCTGGAGCAATTACAGATTGGGATCAGAATTACAAGTTACCACCTTTATGTGCTCAAAACTAGTGATTTCTTTTTAACTGGAGTGCTAAATAGTACATTCTAATTGATGTATTAGAGCAGGAGATGTGTTTTCAATATTAAACTGACAGTGCTGGAATTACTACCAGGTCACATGGATTGAGGCCGCAGTCTGAAGAGGAGCAGTTGTGCAGATTGCACGAAAGAAGCCTGAAATGCAGGTCAGAAGCTGAAGGTGCCAGGCACAGGGGCGCCCGTTGCAGAGGTGACACCAGTGGCCGCCGGGCGGACGTCCCGTGGCCCAGCAGCGCGAGCGGCCTCGCGCGGGAGCCCCCCAGTCACGGCTTAAATGTTACCATTAAGGAGGGGCTGGAGCTTGGAAAACAGAGTGCCAACTTGATTTTTTGTTTGTTTGTTAATCACTGTAGCAGTATGAGTTCCAGAAATAAATATTTTCTGTGGTCACTTGTTGTGTGGCTGTTGTGATATGTTTTCAGAAAGCCTCTATTTTTCTGAATGACCCATTATTTGTGTGATGCTAAAAATTGTGCTGCAATGACAAAGAAATTACACTTGGACCAGAGAAACACTAGCCATATTGGAATAGACTTTCATCTCTTTACTAAATTGAGTGTTACATGTGCTCACCAACAGGCTAATGACTAATTATTTTAATAAGCGAACATAATGCAAGGCTTGCGAGTGGGAACCAGGAGATATACAGGTAGTGTTGCCATTGCTCAGGTTATTTAATGATAATAAATTAACCTGATTTAAGTCGGTTTCATTGGTGAGGAATGGGAAGGGTAATATGCTATTTTTTTTATAAGGAGCTTTGAGATTTACAAGTAAAAAGTTAATTTGTACATCTTTACAATATTGGCTTAACAAATTTAAGAACTATTTTGCCACTTTTTTGTTTTGAAGAAAACATGTTGTGATCTCTGTGGCTGTGCTGTTGAATATTTATATAACATAAAGGCTAATCTGTGGGTGTTGATCCAGACTTCTGTTACTTAGTGACCTTTGGCTTTTTTTTTGGTCTTTTGGCTTGTTTATTTTCTTCCAATATGAATATTTGTCATATTTATGAATCTCTGCATATTTATGTATCTCTGCAAATTAGACCGTGTTTGCTATCATGGACTTAAGATTCCAGGGGAACAGGGCAATGGCTGAGGTATTGTGAAAAGTTTAGGGTGGCACCATGGAACTCCCACAGCTGTTTAGCACAGGATGAGTAACTTGTCATATAGACAGGTTTATGTGCTCGAGTGGCTTAGGAATAATGTGATATTTAGAAAGGATCTCAGAGAAGTGCTAAAAACAGTACTGAAGAAAAAAAATTAGTGCATAGCTTCTCTAGGAGGTAAGTTTGATTGCTAGCAGTTCTTTTCAAGGAACTGTAGGAAATTTGGAAAGGAAACTCAGAGTAATAGCTGAGGGTTCAATTTTCCTGACTGCTATCTATGGAAGTAGAAAGGTAGTTTGGCATGCCTTAAACTGATCAGAAAATACTGACTTTTAATTCTTTGAATAATGTTATCCAATTACCTGTAAGATCGCCAGTTTATTTTTAGAAGGATAATAAAACTGAATTTGGCAGTGCAAGTAATTAATGAATGCACTCAGAATAATTATTAATTAAGAAAGACCTGTCGTCTTCCCAGGAGTGCAGTGTGATAAATTACCATCAAAATGTGTGTGTGTGTGTGTGTGTGTGTGTATATATATATATATATATATATACATGCATTAGGTATAAGTGGGAGAGGAAAAAAAGATCATTCATAATAATCATAATTTCCAATTTCATTATAGTCTTTTACATATGACTTCTGAACTTTTTTTTTTATTTCCAAGCAATGCACAGACTAGTTGTTTAGTGTGAACACTGATGTAGCTACCTTTAAAAGAAGGGATGTTTCTAGGGGTGAACGCACAAATCCAGCTGTGTGATGTGTCAGGAATATGGGATGTGAGAGATTAATTGGCCTCAGCAGTGACTGAAACTCAGGGGCAGGTTTAGACTGGAAGACGAGGGGTGTCGTTTCTGTCCCAAGAACTAGTTGAAGTGGTTGGGCCTAAACCCAAAGGGCAGGAACGAAAGCAGCAATTGTGTGTATCTTTTACTTTATTTAAACCCTACCTTTGTAAGGCAATATTATGGGGAGACCTGGGACTTTTAAACCTTTTCTGAACAGTAGTGTCAAATGTATTATTTTGTCTGTGTTGTTTTGTCCGAGTTATGTTGATCAGAGACAGGTGTATGTGCGTTTCCCAAGAGAATTTTGAAATCACTCCAAGCAGTAAGTAGGAGCATAAATCAAACCATCATTCAGCAGCCTAAATCTCTTGTAAGAACTGGAGAAACGACTTTTTGTAGGTCAGAGGGAAGCGACAGCGAGCCCTGTGCTCGGCTCTCCCCTCCCAGCCGGGGCGGATTCCGCAGTCGCGCTCTGCGGGAGCTGCACCTTGCAGCAGAGCCTGCCCGGGCGTCCCGGCGCCGGCACGTCTAGCGCCAAACCAGGACGGACAGAGGTGGCAAACAGCAGCTTGCTGTTCTCCGCTGCTTCCGCTGCGCCTCTCCTCCCCGCCTGTGCGCCAGCCGCCCCGCTGCCGGCACCGCCTGCTGCCGCGTTGGATTGGACCCGTTCCGCGGGTCGTGTCGCTGCGCGGCCGGAGAAGCGTCTGCACCAGCGCAACGGGGGTGCTGCCGAATGGCAGGGATGAGCAGTTCAGGGAGGAGGTCAGCAGGGCTGAAGCTGGTGGCGTTGCCAAAAAACCTGTGTGCTGTTCTCCAGCTTGCAAGGCGCTGGAGCCCAGCGTGCAAGCAGAGTAGCTGTGGGTGCATTCGTTTGGGTGCACCCTGAGTCCATCCTACGGGTATCGGTTCTTGTGCAAAGCTTTAAAGCAGCCTGAGCTCGCTGCCCAGTGAGACCTGTCAAATGTAATTTAGCCTTCTGGTGGTAAACCTTTCCAAAAAAAAAAAAAAAAAATGTGGAGGGCACGTGTTTAGCATTTTTGGGAGAAAAAAAAAAAAAAGGTTTCTGTAGTTCTTGTTTCTCAAACATCCTCCTAAATCACCTTTTGCTTCTGAAAATTAGTGTAATTGGGTGAATTTTCAAACTGACCACTTCTGATCCCTGTTCAGTTCTGTATATCGAGATTTGCAAGTAACACATATGTACAGCTCTTTGAAATAAAATATCATGAGGGAACAAGAGTTTGAAACGTTACCTTTCATCTCTTCCCTCCTGTCCCCCAGAGCTGTACTTAGGTGTCGTACTGGGGGTTCCCTCTTATTCTGGGGCTCCATATGCCAAATGCAAGCCGTGCTCTGCGTGCCTGCATCAGCTGGCATGTGAAATCTGGAAGTGAGATAAAAACTATGGCATTGAACCATCAGTAAACGGCAAGGGACAGAGTTTCACCCAGGACTTCTAGGACTTGGCAGAGTCAAGTTTCAGGATAATTTTGTTTTACAAAATGCTCAGCTACGGTAGTTGATGCAGTGAGAATCTGCTTGCCCTTGTAGTGAAGGATAGTTGCTCACTACTCTTTTCATGCAGTGAGTGTCAGGCTGCTCCTCCGCGGAGCCTGTGACGCGGGCTGCAACGCCCTCTCATCAGGTAGAGCTTCGGGCTTCCTGGGAATGTGTCAGTGCAGCCCTGAGTTGAGCAACGCCGGAGCTTTCTTGTCTTGTGATTAAGAGACTAAACTTCCAAGTGCTTAAGATGAGCTCCAACTTTCTGTATTTTCAGGTAGCTTCATTTACCAGCACAAATCTTTCTACTGCAGAAATCTCCAGATCTGTGATCCTTCAGAAATGCACCAATGATTGATTTCTGTCATCTTCACAGGAACTGATATTCAATGGCTGGAAACGGCGGTGCCAGGAGGCTGACATGAATATGACTGCTATCCTACAAGAGATTTTGATTAAAAGGTCACAGCAGAAGAAGAGGACTTCTCCCTTAAACTACAAAGAGAGGCTTTTTGTACTTACAAAGTCCATGCTAACATATTATGAAGGTCGAGCAGAGGTAGGAAATACAGATTTATGCTATGTTCTCTTTATTCCTTCTTGCTTCAGTGTGCTGTTACCTTTCTGTGTGGCAGTGTATGATATACCTGTCAAGAACTGGCGGCAATGAACATGATTTGCCATTTCCCTTTTATTTATAATGCAGATTTACATGGGTGCAGGTGACTTAAATATCTGATAGCCAATGTATACTTGCTGTGATCCTGGCACTAGCGTAGCCACGAGGCCAGCAATGAGATGAAGCAGCTTTTATCATCAGTACTGGTTTCTTTTTCTTTCTCTCTTATAGCTTTGTGCCTGAGTTTTTCTGGCTGAAGGGCCTTGGTGGAATTTTGCTGCTGATATACATCAAGGTGTACTTAATCACTTTTAATAAGTAATTCCTAGTTGATTTTGGCATTGTTCTTTCTGAAGTTCTAACCTAATGTGACCTTTTTCAGCCTTTTAAATACTGTGCTAGAAAGGCTTTGGCAAGAAGTGACCTGCTAATTGGACACCCTTTAGTGCTGCTGTAGGTTGTTGCAGGGTATCTCAGGGTCTGTCTGTCCTCATGGAATTTTGCGGGAACTTTGGTATTTGGTATTCATCTCCCAGAGCAAATATATACACCCACGCACTGTTTAATGTGAACTTCATGGGAAGTCAAAACAGGCTTGCTAATTTTGCTAGAGGGTTTTGCGGGACGGGAAGGGAAGGACTTCACCAGCGCCACACAAAATGCGGTAGTGAGAATGCTAACTTGCAGACTGAATGATCTCTGGCATCTCCATTAGGAGCGTTTGGGGAAAAAAAATAAGGGAAGACATTTTTCTCAGGCTTCACTGCAAAGGCTGCTGGTGTTTTGGTGCACCAAGTGTTGCAAGAGGCAGTGGCTTCCTCCTGCAGACATCCTAGTGCTGCGTGCAAGGACACAGCAGCAAGGGCCCAAGTGTTAAGTGTGGCCTTTGAGCTTGACCACGTGCAGTGGTGGCTGTAGCTTTCCCCGCAAAGGGTGGGATGTCACTGTGGAATCTGGGGCCACCTGAGCCAACCTGCTTCTCAGCAGGACCCTCCTGAGGCTGCTGCTGCAAACCGCGAATGATCAAGGCTATCACAAGGTACAAGAAGGTAGAAAATTCTACAGTTACGGTTGATTCTGGCAGTGCTCACTGTAAAGGGCATTACTTTTACACCTGGAATGTAGTTTGCTTTTAAATTAAACAAGTTAAATATAAACAGCATTTGTTAGGAGCAGTGTGTTGCAGATCAGCTTCTGCTCTCATTTACATTAGAATGGACCATTTAATGCAGTGATTGAATGAAGCTCAAAGTGATTTTTTTTCTTTGACAATACTAAGCCCATTAGTGTTCCTCCTTTCTATGTAAATTAAATTATACCAGGACGCTGTAGTGTAAATTAGGCAAGTCCTTAGAGGAACATTTCCCATTTGAGCACCACACGCAGCTTGGTCAAGATCAGCAGTACCTGGAGTGCACCATGGTATCCGCAGGTTTTCCACTCAGCTGAACCTGCTTTCCGGTTTTATCACAATGCTAAAGGGCATTAAAATGGCAGCAACAGCTAGTGGAGACCTGTGTGCTCTGGAAAGCCATTCAGCAAGTAGGGAATACTGGAGAACCGCTCGGCAACCTGTTGTGCCGCGTGTCTTGGCTCTGGTGAAGGAGGGAGGCGCAGGGAGGCAGTGCCTGCTCAGGGCGTTCCTGTGCCGGGGTGAAGCGCGCGGCTGAGCTTGCCCTTGGAGCAGCTTTGGGCCTGAGTTGGCTCCCCGTGCTCAAGAACCGCAGCAGGTCGTCACAGCCGCCATCCTCTGCGTGTGGCCGGAGCACCGCTGGGGATTCAGAATGAGCTGTATGTTTTTGCTGTTTGAATATCTGCTTGAAGGGGCACCTACTGTGTGCTCTTGCATGTGTCTGCTCTCGAAAGGGGGCAGGGAGCCTTCTCAAGCTTCGTGGCGAGCCTATCTTGTGTTAGCTTGACAGGTTTTGCGAGTCTAGTCAGTGCCCTTAAGAAGCTGCTGTCACCTTTCTGCTGCAGCTTGGTACCTCTTCAGCTAAAATACCCTTCCAGGAGCCTGAATGATGGATCTGTCTGGGTGAAGATTTAAACCACCACTTTTGTTTGTACTGAAATGGAGGAGATGGCTGACTGAGTGCCTGCAGCTGTGGACGCACAAACTGAAAACTTTCCATCTTGAGAGCAGGACCATTGGGGTGAAACTACTCATTGCACGTGCAACAGCCCAACCATTTGCTGCTGAAGGACATAGGTCCCTCCATGCCCTGTCCTGGCCTTGCAGCGCTGCCTCCCCTTCCCCGCCTGAGCTGGCCTGGTACCTTTTGGACTCTACACTGGGCTGGTTAAACCTGCTAATCAGCAGAAGACTCTTGTTTTTGTTTTAGCTGCTTTGTTTTTCCACTCGGGATTAGCGTTTTGCTGGCGTAGCAAGGTGACTTGGCTCCCTTCAGCATCTGACGAGCACCAGAGCTGGTGCCAGGGTGTGGAGGAGGACGGGGGCCTCCAGCTGGAGGCACCAGCCACTTGCTCGGCTGGCTCGGCTGTAACGCGTCGCTCTATGACCAGTGCCTCAAAACATCTCCATTTCCACTGTTCCTTGCACTTCAGAGTCATCTAAGTATTAATCAGTCAGCCATTTATTTGGTTAAGGATATTTTATGAAAATAATGAGCTCTAATTTTTACAGGGAAGCGCTGTGAATATCTCATTTCAGCAATATTTGGGCTCTACATTAAAGAAAACAACTTACTGGTGACTAAGTTCTCTGTGACATAGTAGTGGTTGTTTCTTTGCGTCAGTCTGCAGCTGAAACAATAAAATAGGTCTATTTTTTTAAACCCTCAGTGGCAGTAAATCTATTTATGCAACGTAATTCTGACGCCTAAGAATACTTAGGTATTCATTGTGGAAATTCAAACGATGATTGCGGTGTATTGATTCACCACAAAAGATGCAACAAATAAAGAACAGATACAGGCTGATTTAAGTGCAAGGTTGATCATGTTGACAGTTTAGATTGCTGAGATTGATCTGCAATCTCCAAACCAAGAGAATCCCACAGTCACATTTTAGCCACGTAACTGTGGTGGCAGCAGTCTGCCAAAGTGGTAAATTCTATTCCTCTAGGCAAATATATCATTCCCAGCGTGGTCGTTGGCTAAACTAAAGTCTTTATACTTGCTTTTTTTTGCTTGTTTGTTTGTTTTGATATTAACTTCTGTTGGAATTTGGCAGAGAAGGAAGTTATCAAAGAATTCGGAAGAGCCTGGGATCTGCGCTCACATAAATAATCATATCATCATATTTTAATACGATTAAATTAAATCTTATTAATCAGACTAGTCACTGTTCATTTAAACAAAAAAAAAAAAAAAGGAAAGGCGGGCAGCTCAACACTGTAAGTAAAGCAACAGATTTAGACACTTGGTGTCCGTGGTGACAGAAGTGGAACATTTATAACAAAATAAAAAAAAGGCAGTCAGCCACGGAAAATGTTTTTGTAGGTGCTTCTGAGTGTTCTGACCGGCTGAATGCCGTGTTTTTGGAGTTAGGAGGAGTTCTGCTGCTTTATTTGACCAGAAACTGCATAGGATATTAAAAACAAATAAATAAGAGAAAAGGCTTCTTTATTTTTTTTGCTGTCTTATGTATGACAACATGTCATATAGCTACTTGAGCAATAAGCAATTATCTAATAAACATAACTGTTAGCAGCAGAGTAAAATCTTGTTTAAATCTGTTCATGACTTGTTTAATTTTTCTTCATGGGTACATTCAAGCAGCTTGGGTGCCCCATCATTTTTGCAAAGTGGTACAAAACGCCTGTGGTGGAACAGGAACTGCACTGCAGTCATGAAAAGGGAAAAAAAAATATGGCTTTTCCACTTAGAAATACTGTTGGAACAACATAGCTCATGCTGAAAAAGTATGACTAGAGAATCAGGAACGAGGCTGAATTTTAAGATGGGTTTAAAAACATGTTAACCTGGGGAGGGAGAATCCTGTTTAAGTCACCTATGTATAGTTCTACTCTGACAAACTAATGCCATGAGCGTAGAAGCCAATATGACTTTTATGCCTTAATTTCTTCAGAACGTTACATTTTTAGTAAGGTACAAAAAGTGGGAGATGTTCACCCCTTTCTACCAGCTTTAATGATACATTATAAACTTCAATCTAAAATTACACCAGGAGCTGATTTTCCTTTTGTGTCATGGAGATGAATTTAATACAGTATCAGAAAAGAAGAATAGTTTGTTTAAATTGGAGATGGTTTCTATTTGGGACGTTTTGGCATAAATGCTGTGAATTAGGAAGTGTTAATGCTGGAAATAGTACAATTCCATAAGGCAATACCGGTAACGAGAATTACAAGAATATAAATGGCTGAGTTAGCATTATGTTCGCATTTCATGAAGCTATCAAAGGTTTATCAGCTGTCATTGTTGAACAGAATATTTTCTATTCCCCCTCTTTTATTTACTTTGCATGCAAGATGAGCTGATGATCTGAATGTGATTGTTTTCATTTGCAATGAAGACAAAAATTAATCACAATAAGAAATAACTGAGTCAGCTTCCAAGTGCAGGCTCCTGATAATGGCTACATAAAAATGAGGCAGTAAAACATCTTTCTGTTCTGAATGTTAAGGATATAGTCTTAAAAACTCTTCTGCTGCGGTCAGTAAGACTTAAGATATGTTCAATGTTCTCAGGTTGTCACTGCAGACTTTAGTTTTAGGTAGATTTACCTAGATGATGATAGCTACATCAGTTTGGGGAATGCGAAATAATAGGCAGATTGCTGTTCTGCTGTGCTCTTCATTAGAAATGTGAAGAGGACTTGGACATGGAGGTGGAGGAAGTAGGTTAGGTAGTGAGACTAAGAGTACCTGGGCAATAAAACCCGTGGAGCTAACATGCCTACACGCATTGCGGTCGTCTTGCTAAAGTGTTGATCATCTTTGCTGATCTTGCGCCATTCCTGTATGATATATTAGCTCCGTTGTACTAGGGCTGACCAGTTTTCAAAAAAGAGTGAGGACTGGGGCTCTTCGGGAAGGATGAATCTGTCTTGTTTTAGGTTGTCCAAATTAAATAGCTATTCAGGTTGACATCATTACTTCAGGGTAAATTTGGTTCTGGCAAATGAAGGAACTCTGCTTCACTGCACCTTCGTATGCTTGGCCCAAATTGGGCATTTTTCCACTGTCAGAGCTTATTTTAGATGAAGTGCAGCCTTCTCTATGTAAATGGGCTTTCCCTGCTGAGAGATCCTGCCTTCTGCTGACTGCTGCCAGCCCAGAACACTTACTGCAGGTGTAATGCTTCTAATGTGAAATATTTTGTTGGGAAGCATCTTCTGGGTTTCAAGCGTGTGTGATTTAGTATACGACCCCAGGTATACTTTTATTCCTCCCGAGTTAGCCATGGCCAACCATGACAGGCCTCAGTGCAATAGCAGTCAAGCTACCAGGGTGCCTGGAGCACTGTGTATACGCTTGGTTTATGCCGTTCTTCCTTGGGTCACACTAAGTCCTGCTATTAAATATTTTTATTGATGAATTTTTCAGAAGACGTATCTGAATTTGTCCTTGTTTGGGCGAGGTGAATTGTATGCAAGCTCTGGGGAGATCTGATGGCCCTGGCTGGAGTAGGCTTAATTCTTTGTTACTGAAGAGTTCCGATAGCAGGTAGTATGTGTTTCACACAAACTTTATTGGGTTCCGCTGACAGATAGCTGACTTGAACTCAAAGTGCCATTGGACTTGTGGTTTCTGCTTTATATTAGCACCTTAGCTGGGGAAAATTCTTTGAGGTGAAGGCAAGCCACTAGTGAACACAAGTGTTAAAACACTTGTCCATGGAGCAGCTGAAAGGAGATGGTTTGCGCAAAGTGAGATAGCTCACTAGCTTGTTAGCTTGAACAATTTCACATTAGCTGTTTCTCATGAGGTTGCAGTGCTTCCCGAAAGCTGATGCAGGTCCAAACATATATATTTTTTTAAGCTGTAATTAATGCGCTGATTGATACCTTCGTATCTGTTGGAGTTGTTGAGTGTTCCCATTCGCTGTGGTATTTCTGTCTCTGCTTCCTTCACTCTCGCCACCTGTGTGCTGCTTGGTGTGGCTTGCTTACTGTCCTCCCACACACAGCGTCATGCTGCTGTTAACCTTTTCAGTCCTTGTCGACTTACACTGGCCTTGAGTCTGCTCGTGAGCAAGAAATTACTTCAACAACTCTATTTACTTGCATTTGCTGTATGCATTACGATTTACAGTGGTCAAGGGTTTACATCAGTTTTTGTGTTTTCAAAAGGTGGAACCAAACCTTGGTGTCCCTGGTAGCACCAGCTTATCCTGCATATGTTTGAGGAATTTGGGGAGTCTGTTATATTAAAGTGCAGGCAAAACACAGAGAGTTGGTGCTGGCCTCTTAGCTCTGAAGGAGCTACTGCTGCATCTCTGGAGAGGACACCAGGGCAGATCCAGGATTTACCTGTTTAGTGCTATATAGAAACCCCTTGTTCCTGCAGAGAAGGCAATGAGTAGTCCCAGTGTGAAAAGATGAAGAGCCTTACCTAGAACAATGCTGCAATGGTGCCAAGCAGAAGATTTTCTAATCAACTGACCATATCTTCCCTGATAGCGGTGGAATCTGAAGGTATTAGACATGCAGATCAGACATGAAGACAGTCCTGCTTTGATTAAAGATTTCAATGAAAGAATGAAGAGAGAATATAAAGTTAAACTTTGAGTCTTCCTAAGGAAAAGCCAATTGTCTTCTGAAACAGTATTATCTGGTTCTTTCAATTTGAATAGAGAGGAGACGGAAGCTACTGAAATGACCGTGGTGATATTTTAAGGAAGGAAAAATATCTTTAAAAGCTCTGGGGCTTATTCTAAAGCTGCAAGTTTCAGGATAAAAATATGTAAGCCGCATTGCAACAGTTGTCTTGTGCAAATACTTCCTTTGGGGCATAACAGCATGATGCAGAGTTCCATACTCCTACACTGCTGCTACTCCTATACTCATTACCTTCTTACAGTGTTTTTTTTTTTTGCCACCAACAGAATATGAATGTGTATCAATTCTCCTGTTGCTCTTTCCTGTGATGCTTATCCTTTATTAGTTTTTACTCTGATTCAACACAGTTTCCGTAGTCATTGCATAGGTGATTTAATTCTCTGTGTAAGTGAGAGTTCAATACAACACTAAAAAGGTTCTTAGGACATTTGTGGCTTACTGGCCCTTTTTCTTCTCAGCATCATGAGCATTTCTACCCTTTACAGGTGAATGATGCACTCACTTCAGCGTGCCTTTGCAACTGCCTCAGGCTGTGGCTTTTGCTCAGTTCGGCTTTTACAGTGTATCATGCTGGTTTTCCTCCTCTCAGCATTGTCAGAAAGAGACTAAATCAAAATGCTTAAAGTGCAGGGTAGTTTGATGTAAAACAAACAAACAAAGAAGTTTATGTAAGATGTAATGGCCAACTTCTAATTAGAACTGTGTTGCAGAGTAAGTACCAGATTAGAAATAGGTAAATGATAATAATGTATTTGATGTTTTTAGAAGTTCTCTCTCCTAAAAAAATACTTGTCATGTCTATGTCTATAGAGAATATTGTGATTGTGTGTCTTATCAAAGTTAATGAGTGAATATTCATGACAATATAAGAGACTTTTCAAACTTCTTCCCAAGAAAGTCTGTTTTGAAATAATACTCGGAATACAAGTAGCTGCCCTTTTTATTTTTGTTTGTGTAATACTTTTGTAGAAGCAGTGGCTGTAGTTATTACAAAATAGCAGAATTAGGAAAACAGTTGTAACTACTGCAGATTAGTTACTTATCCTTTGTCATGGTGTTCTGGAGAAGAGGAGGCTTGAACCATGACTGCAGCTAGCCGGCCTAACAGTCACTGCTCTAAGCAAATGCAATATGCCAGTTTTATTTTAGGAAATGAGGTAGATGAAACAGTAAGAATTAATTAAGCTGGTCAAGATTTTGAGCCATTAAAGCAAAGACAACGTTCTGCAGGAAAAGCAGCAGAAACCTCCCGGGAGACGTGAGAGAATCTGTGAAGAAAAAATTGAGTGAGAAAATTTGCGTGGGTAGAATGAGCAGCTTGACAGATTGCACAGTGAAGCTGTGTCCTTTCTGGGTTATTTTCTTTTTTTAAGATTCAAGAAAATAAGTGTTGTTGTTGTTAGAAATTAATATTTGTATCAACAAGCAGAATGTCCTTGTTAATAAGCAAGAAATCCTTGACTGAAGTATTTATCATGATCCAAAAAGTTGAGAAGACTCCCCTCAAAAAATGAGATAGGGATGAGCAATGGACACATCTGGGGAAATGTTCAGGAGGTACAACTGAAAGCTGTTTAAATCAAAGAAATAAAACTATTCATGTGAATGAAGGCAGCATAGCAGAGGCATGGGAGTGACTACTTTGAAAACACTAAGTCATAAAGAAACTTTCTTTTTAAGAATTTGGCTATGCTGCAATAAGTGATTTTTTTTTTTTTTTTTTTAACATCTACCAAAAGAGAAGACTGTTATGAATAAGATGAGGATCCAGAATAATTATCTTTTCAGATGTATTTTGGGATTTATAGGATGAAACAAGCTGGACTTAAGTTGAGTAGGCTGCAGCTTTTGAGATGCTCACAGGGCTCTAGGGGAAAATATTTATCTTATGACTGAAGAGCAGTGGATGAATCTTAAAGTTGCTGCAAAGGAGGAGCGGGAAGATAGCTGCAAGGTTAGAGAAAGGCCTTCCTTTAAAAAGAGTACCCAAGAGAAGTTGAAAAGCTGTCAGTTATGAAGATAACTTTCATTTCCAGAGAAGTCCCAGAGCAGACAGACATTTGAAAGTGCCCAGAAGACAACAAAATGGCACATCAGTGAACTAAGACTTGACAAGAACCACGAAAGCCTCGACACTGATCTAATTCCTGTGCCACTGAGTGACAGGCCTGTCGTCTAGCAGAGCAGCAGCAGATAACCGGGGTTTTCATCCCAGTAAGGGTTTTGACACTTACCCTCATGACATTTTCCTATATTAGCATTACAAATGACTTGTACGGGCCTTCCCAGAAATTTATATTTAGTAGGTACTGGTGGCCTGTTTGTGGATTAAAAGACTAGTGAATGCAACGGCCCATACTGTGTTAAATACAGTGTTTTTACTAGTTATTTTGTTGATAAAATAGAAAAATTGCTTATTGAATTCTCAGAAGGGACAAAGCAGGAAGAAGCACAAGCATTTTGGGGAAAAAAAGTAGAAATCAAAGTAACTGGAGTAAGATGTGGGTTGTACTTTTTTTTTTTTTTTTTTTTTTTTTTTTCCTTCACTATGGAAAAGTGCAAAAGCTGTAAGCCCAGGCACCGATACAGAAATGTTCCAATATGAGATGGGAATAACTAGCTAATAGCAGGCCGTCCCCAGTAGGATCTGGCACAGAGGGAGCGATGAGCTGGTGGTAGTGTAGTGGATCATATGCTCTCTATATGTTAATGATAAACTGTTGCTGTAAAAAAGGGAAAGTGTTAGGATGAATAAACAGGTCTGTGGAGCAATTATTGTGCTTTAATGATCAGGTATCAGCTGAAGCACTGCATGTGTTTTGGGGCTATAAGTTTCAAAAAGATGTGGACTTGCTTGAGGGACTTGGGACGGGATCAGCAAGAAGGATTAGGATCCCTAAAGCCTCAACTATGATGAAAGCTTGATGGATGAACAAGGATCTGACGGTGAAATAAGATAGTAGTAGGATAGGGTTCTTCAAATGAAAATGCAAAACAAAAACCTTACAGCTCTGTAGCTGTGGACTGCATCATCTGCAGTTTTAAAGCGAGGAGATGAAGGTGGTCTTCTTGGGGCACTTGGGCTAGGATGGGCTCTGGGCTCTGTCAGGACTTCAGCGAAAACAAGGAAGAGAAGATTTCTGAGAGAGAATTTGAAGTTTTCATGCTAATATGCCAGAAGCTGAAGAAGATACGCATTCAAGAGTATAGGTAATCTAGGGCCCAGCATGGAGGTAGGCCTGACCAATTTTGTTTCTTTTATGCTTATTTACGTTGCTGCCGTGTAGGTTTATAGCAAGATAACAAGACACAGTCTAATGACTACTTCTCAATTACAGGCGAAGAATAAGTTTCAGATAATGTGCTGTAGCGATGGTTAGGAAGTTGCATAAGTGCCACCAAGAACTTAGCTTTTTTTGCTCTCTCCAGGGCTGGTGAATGGCCTCGGCTGAGCAGCCAGGTCAAAGTAAAGGGTTCTCAGCTCCGTATTTGTCAGAACAAGGTTTAAGAATTCTTTTTTTCCTTCTTGCTGAAGTTTCTTTCCATTTTGTCTCATGAAATTCTTTCCAAGAACTAGAGGTAAGATCAGAATGGAAATCATCTTCTCTCACTTTTGTATCTGCTAAGCGTTTCAGAAAGATAAATAGAAATATTTGGCACTTGCTTTTATTATTATTATTAAGATTGCTTGGAAGGAGATGGGTCATTTTCTGACGTATCTGAGACACTGAAAAAAACAAGGCAATGGAAAATGAGGCCAACCATGGGCTAACTACAATAATTCTAGTAATGAGATTGCTTGGATGCAAATGTTTCTGAAGAGTGAACTACAGTGACATGCGGTGCTTATCTCACTTAAAAATAGGAAAAAACAAGCTCCCCAACACTCTTCATTTGGATTTGGAGCAGGTTCCACCAGAGAAGATCTTTCAGTGTGTACTTGGTGTATAGTTCAGGGTTCACTAATGTTTTGGGAAGTTGTAGAGCAGCTTCTTAAAAAAGAGATTTAATTGATGCTGAGACCTGTGTATGTTTTGGGAACAAAAATGCCTTGGGTTCACATGCTGGTGATCTCAGGGTTTCTTCCATGGGAACAAGCACGGGAGGAAGAAATGCTTAGTATGAACCAGAGGGACAACACCCATGAGGGGGGGGAAAAAAAAAAAAAAAAAAAAAAAAAAAAAAAAAAAACACGCTATTTCTTGACAACAGGACTGGACTTTCCAGCTGGAAAAAATTCAAAGACATCAGAAAGTCCTTTGTACTGTTTAATCCCCCACCTCCACCCCACTTTTTGGAGGTAAACAGGATGATATTTTTGTAAACAATGAGGAAATACACTGAAGAATAGTTTTCTCTTGTAGTGGGAAAATGGGCTTCTTAAGAAGTTGCAGAGCTTCTACACTGAGCAGAGAACTCTTTTCAAGTGGATGAAGGCTGAGCTGTTTCACTGCATTCTCCTTATCTAACATTCATATATTTCTCGTCTTCCTGAATTCTAAGATTGTTATCTTGAGGAACAGGAATTGTGTAATCGTATGTATTTGTACCAGATCCACTAGTGTAGTTCCAGTGTCATAACTTCTGAATGTTACTGCTTTATATATTAAATCAGTATTTGTTCTTTTGCACGGCATGGAAACATAACTGGTGTACAAGGAGCGAGGCTTCCAGAATTGTCAAGTTTGTGAAACATAGGAAAATATGAAGTATGTCTGACATTTTGCATTTCTGAGAAGCTTTTAATAGTAGTTCTGTATAGTCACTTCCCTTTTGTCAAGTTATTTTCAGCAGGCAGATGTATTTTTTTTAGAAAAAAATACATTTTGAAATGTTTGAAATTAGAACATTTATTTATTCATTTAACATTGAAACTCATGATTGTGTATTTGTTATTTTGGGATATAGCAGTTAGATCTTCATTAATGTTCTAACCATTTTGCTGCTGCTGGCTTCCCTCTAAAGCGTGCATCCCCCTTCTCGAAAGGGGTGGACCAGCTCTCGTGGTCCTGTGGAGTTCCCACATCTTCTGTGCTTGCTTGTGCCTGGCTCAGAGCACAGGCACTGATGTGCTAGGGAAATGCTCCTGTTTCAGCAGGGATTCCAAACTTTCTCTCCTGCATTAGCCGTCTCCTTCCTCCAGGAACAACCATGGAAGCTGTCCTGATGGTTTGGCATTGCGTACCTAGCCACTGTATTTATTTAGCTTTCTCCTCTCTTTGCAATAGAGATTACTGGTTGGAGAGCAAGCTTATGGGTGGATTTCTCGTGGTGTGTTTGTGCATAGAGCTCCTCTTCCATGTTAGTTCAGGGCTTGAGCTCTCGCTCGATCCTGTAATTTTCTGCTGCTCATATGCTGGCCTCCATCTAGAGCAAGACCTGCAGCATGCAGAATAAGTGCAACACTGATGAATAAACAAAAGGGAACTGTTTTGAGTAGGAAGCGGGGAGGAATTGCAGTAATTTTTTTTTTTTTAGCATTTTTCTTAAGTCGTCCTTTCCTGCTCCTGTGCACCCTGGTTTAATAGTGAGAAATGCTGAGCTGAAACCCAGCTGCAAGCTTGGCAATGGCTGCTGGCCATTAATAACTATGGTCTCTGATGCAATCTGAAACACGTCTGGGTGGAACATTTGTATTTAAATGTGCCCATTGGAGATTTTATTTTTAATCTCTGAAATGCTCACAACCAGAAAAATCTTTTTCTAGACTTTATTTGCTGGAAGTGTAGTGCTGGTTGTGAGGCAGGTCAAGTTAATTTTGGCTTCCTTTAATCTGGCACCCCATGGTGATGCAAACTGAGTCACCTTAAATTGCCAGAGGAAAAAAAGGCATGCCTTAGGAAATGGGTTGCTAAAATGATATGACATTTATCAGCCGATTTCCTCTATTTTTCTCCCTGAATAATGGTTATCTGGTTGTATTCTTCCTCTGTCTTCCTCATGCATATGTAGTTCTTCTGAACTCTCACGTAATGCCAGAATTAGCATGAAAATCTGGAAGTCTTGGAGGAGAAGGGATTTTAGAGAAGGTAATAAGGGAAATGATCTGGCCTGTTCACCTAAAGAATTTCTGCGATTCCAGCAGGGAAAACGGCAAACAAAAAAACGTATCTTCTCGCTCTCAGTCCCATTACCTTGAAGCAGCAGTCCAGGCAATGTGTGAGTACCCCCCAGGACGCAGGAAGCCAGGGAGATGTTATGGACATGGCAAGCGTTCCTTCAGGAGACAGAGCTGCATTTTTGGTGTCCAGGAGCAGATCTGAAGAAAGACTTTTTAGTTTAATGATATGGAGTGGTGGACTTGGGAGGGTGTAGGAGGAAGGTGAGACAGACAAAATGCCACGGGAGCCCCCTGTGTTCAACTCCTTTTGTGCCAGGCTGGCTTGGCTGTCGGTTCTCAAGCTGCAAGGCCTGTAAGGCAATGAAGATCTCTAGGAAGGAGCAATCCTTCAATCCTTGCTACTGTAGTAAGTGTTGCAGACTTCCATAATTCCGTAACAGCTCTTTGGATTTTTTTTTCCTATTTTTTTAGAGTGGTGGTGGGGTGGTAGTATTACAACATAGTTACAGCTCTATCTGGACTTCAAGTTCCTGTCACATTACCTGATGATGACCATGGTGTGCCTTAATTTTGCATTTTACATTTTTTTTTTTGTAATCATATAAATAACAGACAGAGTACAGATGGTGTTTCAAATGCTGACAAAGCTTCTGCATTTGCCCTGGGTAATAACTGTTAGGTTGCTACAGGTGCTAGAATAGTGGTATAGCTATGTCTGAAGTGGCTCTGCTCTTTGTTTTGTAAGGCGGTATTTTTGGTCATTCTGCTAACTTGGGATGGAATTTTCATCTTCACACTTAACCATTTTAGTTGTAGTTTAAAATCAGTGATAAAAGAGCCTTGTTTCATCTGCATTCAAGTTAATTATTTTAAGATTTTTTTGTTTGCTGGTATAGAAGAATTAAAGTAATGATTACAACTCATTACAAGCTTCATATTCAAAGGTTCATTTTACTAAGCAGTTATGTGCTACTCTATGCGCTTTATATCTTTTCTCCCTCCCTTTTCACATCTGAAATGATTTTACAGGTAAAGCAACATCAATATCATGGGTGGAAAAGAAAGAAATAAGGTTCTGGAGGGGGTGGGAAAGAGATAAATGCCCTTATGTTAACCTGTCTTGTGTTGTAAGTGAAGCTTTTTTGCTTTTCTTTTACAGAAAAAGTACAGAAAAGGATCTGTTGACATTTCAAGGATAAAATGTGTAGAAGTTGTCAAAAATGATGGCATTAGTCCCTGTCAAAATAAGTATCCGTTTCAGGTACGTTTCTTTGGTTTGCACAGAATACAAGGTCTTGAGCAGAGCCAAGCCCTTGATGAGCAACTTGTTTCAAGTACTTTCATTTCAGCCTCCTGTGGCTGAACACGGCTGTCCCAAAACTTTTCTTATCCTCCTGGAAGGGCCATATATAAATGTTAAGCTCTATTTTTCTCCCAGTTTATGTATTTTGGCTCTTATATTTCTTGTGTTGAAGACCACAGTTTTGCCCCACGTTTAAAAATCACTTGGCCTGTTTTGTTTACTCTGTTTCCTGAGAAATAACTAAATGAATGTTACCATGCTGCTGTCTTTTTGGTTGGTTGGTTTGTTTGTTTATTTATTTATTTATTTATTCATTCATTCAGGTCGTGTATGATGCTAATACACTTTATATTTTTGCACCAAGTGCACAAAGCCGGGATCAGTGGGTGAGGAATCTAAAGGAAGGTAATAAAAATTGCTGACACTTAGTATCTGATATATTTAGACACATTTTCTTGGTCTAGAAAAATGTAACAGTAAAACTTTTATTGCCTTTTTCTGATTATTTTATTTTTACAGGGCAGGATCATCCTTTCCTTGCATTGTGTGTAATAGCAGGCAGCAGAAGCATCAAACACCTGTGTGGATTTCACTCAGTTTGTGCAGTCTAGCTAAAATCAGAATTTGATCCTCTGCTGTGGCGCAATACGTTAATCATTAAAAATCTTATCCACAGCAGTTATGATGATCCCCTTGCCTGCTGTCACTTTACATCAGGGCGTGTCCGCTGAGATGCAATTCCGAGTTAAGCTGTTAAAGGGAATAAAGGTCCTACATGTTTAGCTGCAGCTTTTTTGTTTTTTTCCCCAAGAGTTTTCCGCTACCATCTGTGGCTGGAAAACGTGATGCGTTATCCTACAGTTATCCCATACTGTATGGCTTCCACATAAACATGTAAGGAATTCCTTAAGGGTAGCAATACTGTAGTAAGGACAATAAGAAGTCAAGGTTATGCCCCATGTTAAAAATGCTTACTAACAAATTTGGTGGTAATCCTGCAGATTTTTTTGTATCTCACTCTTTGTACTGCTTACTTCTTCTAGAAATAAAGAACAACAGTGATATAATGGTGAAATATCATCCTAAATTCTGGACGGAGGGAATTTATCAGTGTTGCAGGCAGACAGAAAAATTAGCACCTGGCTGTGAAAAATATAATCTTTTTGAAAACAGTAAGTTCATGTGTTTGCATATATAATTATTATGGCCTTTTTTTTTTGTGTTTATTTTGTTTTGTTTTAATATGACTGTTATTGCATGTAAGTGATGCAGACATCTGGGGAATTTAAGAGCAGGGTGAATCATTGATGTAAAGTAAATCTAAGTGTTTTATAAAAATACTTAAAAGCTATTTCATTTAAAATTATTTAAAAGGACTGTTCTTCCAAAAATATTCAGAAAAAAAAGTGGAAGGAAACATTTTGATGTTGCTGAATTTATTTTTCATTTGTTCTGTTCTTCCCTTCTCCTCTCTTTTAAATTAAAAAAAAAAATTTACACAAAGTGTTTCCCTTAGAGACTGAGGTGAAACCTTATGGTGGTTCAAATACTTTTTTTTTTTTGACAACTCTTCAGTTTTAATAAATATCTTATACAAGTGCTAGGGAGAATGCCATTTTGGGATTAATGTTATCACACCAGTGTAAAAATGATGCAAGAAGATAGGGAGACTTAATCTTTGCAACACGCAACTGAATTTTCCTAGTCGTTTATAGATTTATGTATGTTGCATCAGAATGTGCTGTGACTTTCATATGCATATAAATATTCCAGCATATGAATCATAGATTGTATTTGTATAACAATATACACTGTAGCATGCAATAACATGAAAGTGTGACCCTCACTGCAAAATTACCCTACTTAAAAATACAGTGATTATTTAGTCTTTGATTCAAGGAAAAAAAAAATCTTAGTAAGAAAAGATTTAATCGATCCCAGTGATACTGGTGATGACTCCATGCTTTCTATATCAAGGCCTTAAATGTCAATGGTGGGGATCTGCTTGCTTAGTTGTGCTGGAAGACTTGAAGAATAAGCTGTGGTTCATGGTCAGCCTGATTCTGCAATCATGAAGATATGAAACCTGAGCTAAAATAAAATATTCCAGTATGAATAAAGCTCAAGCTTCTAACTGGAGGGGGGGAAAATTGCTATTGCACCTGACAGAAGTAATAAAAAAAATCAGAATAACTTTCTGAGATGTTGAAATCTTACCTGAATTCTAAATCTTTTCTTTTTTCTTTAATTTATGGATGAATTAACAGATGCAAATCCTTTTCCATGCTCTGTTTCTAGGTATAAGGAAAGCACCGTCTCCAATGCCAGAACAAAGTAGGGTAGGTAGAGTCTTTAAAAATGTTGAATAGTTAGTTGCTGTGTCTTGATGTAGCATTTGGATTTATTGTGGCTCTTACCTTACCGCAGAGGTCTATTCCTGTGAACATCATTAGGTGTTAAGCTTTATGTGAAGTCCACACTTAAAAAAAAAAAAAAAAAAAAAATCCAAAATCCAATCCTGCAAACTGGGCTGGACTTCTTAGTTCTGTGTGTGCCGTCAGGGGGACGGGGGTTGGAAAGCCCAGCTCCTTGGCGCTCAGCACGGCTGGTGGATGTCGTGACGGCCAGTCCTCGTGGCCCCTGAATCCTCTCCTGCTGCTGTGCTGCTCATGGGGGCAGAGGGCAACCTGAGCTCCCTCCTGGGCCACCAGAGATTTTGCCTTCAGGAGGCTCAGCTGCTTTGCACCGGTGTAACAAAAAGGGTGGAACTGCAAGCGGAATGGAATAACCGTAGCTCTGTGCTGCTTTCAGCGAAGGCCTCCACCACCAGCTCCCCCAGAAGAAAATGACACTGAAGAGGAAGAAATAGTGGTAGCGATGTATGACTTCCAGCCTACAGAACATCATGATTTAAGATTAGAGAAAGGTGAAGAGTATACGATAATTGAAAAAAATGACATTCACTGGTGGAAGGCAAGAGATAAATACGGGTAAATATTGGTTCCTTATTTTCTGCTTTAATTTAAAGTTGAATAAGGTTATTTCCGCATCATAGTCATTTATATTGATTATGTGTCAACAGCTAATGCACAGTTATGTGTCAACAGATCCCATTTGGGCTCCCAGTGCTGAAATTTGATCCATATCTTTGTGACCAAGTAGAGTCCCGTTTGGAAAAAATGAAGTTGCCAATAAATTGCAGAGTCTGCATGCATAGACCGTTGCAGAATTGGAAGCTCTTGCAGTTACATGTCCTATCAGACTTTTATGGTTTCCTAATTAAAGTGTCAGACAGGCTACAATACCTAGCTACAGTGGCAAAATACTCCCGCCTCCCTGGAAGATGGCTCATTAGGTAGCAATGTGTTTAATATCAGATCAGCAGGTTCTGGCTTCCAGGCGTAAGTGATCATCTTATTTAATAGTTGGATCATTAAGAGTAAGCTCTGAATGAGAGTGAGACTCAAACACGCTCCTGAAGAATCCCGGTTAAGTGCCTGCCGCTGCAGCGGCAGTGCCCAGCTTTCGCCTTCTCCGAATTTTACCTTTCCCTCCTGTTTAAAGGAGAGAGTTTCCCTACTTCACTATTTATTAGGTCGATGTTGCAAAATGCTAGGGGTAGTTTTCAGGCATTACACACTCTTAGGGCTGCTGTGGCAGTCCCAAAATGTGCTCTCAGGACCTGGCTGGTTCATTCAGGAGCAGAAGTGACAGTGAAGCTGTGATGCTTGTATTGACTCTTCTCCTGGTTTTCTTTTCACAGATCTGCTAAATGTTTTAGCTTCTTTAGGGGCAGCAAAAGTTAATTGAGGAAAATGTGTTTCTGGGTAACGAGTAGTAGAGTGGGTCTGTAATAAAGGCAATGACTGCTAGAGACCTCTGGCAATTAGCAGGATAAAGGATTGCTTTCTAGGCATGCAATTTTGTAACCTTATTCAAATTTCCTACCATATATTCTTCTAGAAATCAAGGCTATATTCCAAGCAACTATGTAACGGGAAAGAAGTCTAACAACCTTGATCAATATGAGTAAGTGAATCCTTAAATTTAAATGTGGAAGAGTGCAAGGTAAATGCTATGCTTAAAGAACTGCAAAATATTTTGAAGATTTAAAGGCAGTTATTCACACACTATAACATTGGTCTTGATTAAAGTTAAATAGTTGAAATATGCACATTTTTATTGTTCTGATTCTCCTGACTGATTTTGAGGTTTAATTTAGAATGCAATGAGATGGCAGTCAGGCTATTAACAGCAAAAGAAATGAATGCTCTCGTACTCTGTGATAGACTATGGAAAACATTAAAGGAATTTTACTTATTAGAAATGTGCTGAATGTTTTTTTAATATCAAAGCGCCACAGCTGACTGAAGTGTGTGGCAGTTACATAGTAAAAAAAAATACTGAAATTTGCACAAAATAAACATAACAGATCAGAGATTTTGGAGGGCGGGTTTAATTTTCAACGGAATAGATTGTTCAAGACATTTTAAGTCTTGGTATATGCATGCAGTTCATCAGCTAAAAATAGAAAGCTTTTTTTTTTTTTTTTTTTTTTCTTCTTTAATTGCCCCGACAAACTGTTGTTTAATTATGGAGTACTTGGTTAAGAACATCAGAATATCTCACACTCCATTCTTCAGACCTCTTGGTTTTGATGCCTAAATTTCAGGGCAACGTGAACTGGACACTTACGACATATTTCCCAACTCTTAGGTAAAACAGAGCTGTAGGGAAAAAATATTTAAAACAGTTTCTAAAACCCCACTGATAGTTCTAAAACTCTATGCGTGGCTCCTGCTTCTGTGTTTTGGCAGAAGGTAGAATTTCTCCTGGGATTTTGCCTTCAGCTTTTCTAGAGGATATTGCTTGCTCTTTGTTACTCTTTCATGTTTGAGTCTTCTGTTAGGAGCCCTGCCCTGCTCAGGGCTGTGCTGTGAAACAGGGTAGAAAAGAAAGGAAGGAACTGGGCTGCCTTATCTGGTCCAGCCACTTTGTGCCTTGCCACCTTGGTGACATCATTTTGAATCAGTGAAGAGTCCAGAGAGGGATTACTCCAAGTCATCTATGAACTGCAGAAAACCACTAACTCTGTAAGAGCAGAACTTGTATAGGAGCTTCTATACCACATCCCTAGGCCTTTTACCACTTTATCAGCAAAGCTCAAAGTATTGCACCACACCATTTGCTAGCTCTGTGGTTGTTTTTCTTTCTTCCTTCTTCTTTTTTATTCTTATGTACTGGAGGAGGCAGAAATTCAGTGATTCCTTGGCTGCTTTAACGAGGCTTTGCAGCTTAGAGCTCAGGCTTGGGCAACTGTGATATTTAGTTCACTTTTTACTTGCACTTTAGTTGTCCAATCCTCCCTTGAAAAGCTAAACTAGTCATGAAGTTATTGAATTAAATGAAAATCTATCAATCAGCTCAACAGGTATCTTGGTAGGTAACACAGAATTTACTTGAGACTGCCAGTCTGCCCTGAGGCTGCTGTTCAGAGAAACAGCCACTATCTGCGTGTTTATATTTGACATGAATTTTTCTTGGAAAAAATGAGCCATTTCACCATTTTTGTTGGCTTCTGTGGGTTCTCACTGGATTTTTAAAATCATTTTTGTGGGTAAGCTGTGTGACACAACAGACTTATTTATTTTGTAAATTGACTTTTGGTTGGTTCAGTTCTTGACCTTCAGCACCATCAAATTATTGAATCTGCGATTTTGTCGTACTTTGCTTTAAGCATTTTACATAAGGAAATCTAATACCTTGGAGAGTTTCTGATCACATAGTGATGTTGTATTGCAGATGGTACAGCAGGAATCTGAACAGAAGTAAAGCAGAACAACTTCTTAGAAATGAGGTGAGTTCTGTACCATTAGCACAGAACCTATGATTGCTATGTTGGCAATCACAGGATTTAGTCTTTTATTAAAGTTTAATTTTAGCACATGCAAATCACAACTTCATTAGAAAAGACATACAGCTTAAAATTGTTTGTGGCATGAAACCTGTTGTGCTTGCATTTTAGGACAAAGAAGGTGGTTTTGTGGTGAGAGACTCAAGTCAGCCGGGCTTGTATACAGTTTCCCTTTATACAAAATTTGGAGGGTAAGGTGTTTTTTTTTTTTTTTTTTCCTATTTCTTTGCGGCTACTCTGTACGATCTTATCTTGTTTGTATTGATTTGCATATGTATTTGAATGTATAGGCTTGCGAAAAGCCTGAGTGTGAATTCAAGCAAGGAGTGTTGAAACAAACAAAGACCCCCCCCAAAATAATAACCAAAAGGTGACTAAAATTTAAAATTAGCTTCTAGATTGCAGGGCTAGGTCACAGTTGCCTTAATCTAAGACGACTGCCCCCAGAAGAAAGCTCGCCTTCCTGTGCCATTCATTCTTTGCCATCACACCAGCCTGCGTGTTTGTGTGGGCGTGTGGTGAGGTGAACTGAGCTGGCTGAAAATTAACCTTTTATTGGTTAATCCTCCACTTGACCAGATTACTGAAGCGGGCGTGGGTAGCAAACACGCAGTGCACCCGAATTTCAGAAGGGCTGTACACGAGGCAGCCCTGCAGACTCCCTGGTATGAAATGCTGCGCGCCCCTTCCCAAGGGCTGCATCCGAGCTGCTCCTCATCCCTCCGGGCAAACGGAGCCCTCCGGCCGCGCTGCTGGTGCCGTGACCGGCGCCAGCCTTTCCCCTCGGGAGCGGAGGGGCCGCGTCCTGCCCCCCGCCGTGGTGGGAGGGCTCCTGCGATGGGCCTGTTTGATCTCCCCGGCGTTTGCGCGGTGCTTCAGGTGTGAAAGCTGTTCAGCACATTTTGTATCTTGTCTCTGCATTAAACAGTGTTTTTTTTTTTAAGTCAATATATTTCTTTTTCTTTTTTTCTCTAACTCACAAGAAAGGAGATTGTACTTCTACTTTTATTTATTTTTTTTTTAGAGAAGGCTCATCAGGAATAAGACACTACCACATAAAAGAGACAGTGACATCACCAAAACAGTTCTACCTCGCGGAAAAACATCTTTTTAACTCCATTCCAGAAATAATAGAGTATCATAAACATAATGCAGCAGGTAAAAGAATCTGATTTTCTTGTCAGGGTAGATTTCAAAAAGTGTATTAGGGTTTTTAGGTTTGTATAGGTTCTTTTGGCTTTTAAAATAGAGTTTTATGTATATTTAGTATAATACTCTATATACATTTACAATAATATTTGTGGGCTAGATTGTGAATATGTAGTAAGGAACCGATAAGGAGAGAAGTAAAGAGTTATTCAGGAAATCCCTGAAGTTGTCCTCGTAATTCTTAGATGCTTCAGATCTTTTGTTGACAGCTGGTGCTCTCATGCACTCTGTGATAAAATGGGCAGAGTTTAGGAATCCTTTTGTGGTTGAAGTTATGTTCCCTAGGCGTTATAGCCAGAAGCCACTTGTCAAGTACAACAGAATCTGGTTTAAGGTGCAGATAGTAACATTTTTTCGAAGTTCTGTGCTTGAATTTCCATCATGAGATATATTTTCAATATTCTTATATTAAATTTGGGTGATGAGGCATCTCCTAGTAATATTCTGGGGCAGGTTTATTTTATCACTTGCGTAGATGTTTCCTTTTCTGAAAAATCTTCTCTGAAACATAACTGCTTCTCATGTATTTAGCTATTTTTACTACTTATTTTTAATAGCGACATTCTTTTAACTACTTCCTAATCGAGTTCTGACAGTATTTTAACAGATTATTTAACTAGTGAGTAGCAGTTTTGTTTATATAAAACCACCTTGTGAAACTGGTGGGATTTGTGCACACAAATCAAAAACAATCAACAGTAACAGTGTGAATATACATTGTAGATAGTCTTTCCGATCTGGTATATGAAAGGTGAAGTCTCTGTTCAACCATTATTTTTGTGTACCTGTAATGCATAAACATGTATGAATATATCCATATCCATCTCTCACCAGTAAAGATGATGCAGCAATTTAGGCCCAACAGTAGCTCCTATGTACCTCTGATAAGCACTTTGAATAGTCAAAGCAATGGGATAGCAGAAAGAAGTCAAAGCTAAATCTGTGTATAAGCTTATTGTTGGTCAGTTTGCAGTGAACAAGGGGTGATTTGCTGCCTAGTGCTCTTTCAGAAATAAAGTATGTCCTTTGATGAATTATCTTTGAAATTCAGGTCTTGTTACCAGGCTGCGCTACCCAGTGACCCCAAAGATGAGGACAGCACCAACAACTGCCGGTTTCAGCTATGGTAATTATGTGTTTTATGTTAATCACACATTATCTACACATAACGTCACTAATAACTTTGTATATGTGAATTGTTGCAATTTTTTTTTTTTTTTTTCTAAAAATTCTGGACACCGTGAGCTCTGTGTGATTGTTGAGCTGGGCCATTGCTCTTTCATAAGTTTTTGGACCTCTTACTTAAACTTTGCCCTTTGGTCTTCGTCCTTGGATTGATTACTCTCTTAATGCAGAACAATCCATTTTAAGCACAGCACATGAGGTGATGTGAATAATTTCTGTGCACTGGCACGATTTTATATAATAGCGCATTGAATCAAGTCTGATAATAACAGATGCAAATACTGGCTTCAGAAAATTTGCTTATTGCCTTTTGTGTTAGTCAGCAACTGCTTATTGGTTGTGTCCACCTAATGACTTCTGCTTGGTTTTTAAGGTACAAAAGTACTATGTTTTCAAATTAATTCTAGGAGAATTCTCCCTAATTTCTGTAACTCGCTAATACTCTAGCATTTCTCTTTCCTCCTCCACATCCCTATCAACAATTAGAGTATGCTCTCTAATATAACAGCCATTGTTTTTTGGTTGGTTTTATAGAGAAATGGGAAATTAATCCGTCAGAGCTGACCTTCATGAGAGAGCTGGGGAGCGGTCTCTTCGGAGTCGTGCGCCTGGGGAAGTGGCGGGCGCAGTAC
The DNA here is from genome assembly GCA_013398735.1 of Nothocercus julius. Classification (NCBI taxonomy): domain Eukaryota; kingdom Metazoa; phylum Chordata; class Aves; order Tinamiformes; family Tinamidae; genus Nothocercus; species Nothocercus julius. Next base: position 6,788,148 of record VZSV01000017.1, read on the forward strand.
AAAGTGGCCATCAAGGCAATTCGGGAAGGTGCAATGTATGAGGAGGACTTCATTGAAGAAGCTAAAGTGATGATGTGAGTTGCTGCTCTCTGGCACTTCTGTTGCCAGTCCCAGGCTGGTGACGCAGTATGTACTGATAAGGCACCTGAGGCAGATGGTGTTTGTACAGTATCATGTGGGTGGAAAGCTGGCAGTTGGTGGAGGAAGCAGTAGTAACTATGTGATTTCAATCTTTTCAGGAAATTAACACATCCTAAATTAGTTCAGCTGTACGGCGTGTGCACCCAACAGAGACCTATTTACATAGTGACCGAATTCATGGAGCACGGCTGCCTGTTGAACTACCTGCGGCAAAAACGCGGGCTCTTGAGCAAAGACATCCTGCTGACCATGTGCCAAGACGTGTGCGAGGGGATGGAGTACCTGGAGAGCAACAGCTTCATCCACAGGGACCTGGTAACATCCCACTGTGCAATGTGCACTTTCTGAAGCTTGTAATTTTAAGCATCTCTATTCCTTGCTGAAACCACCTGCTCATAAATGCAGCAGTTAATTCCCTGCAAAATAAAGGTGCTAAGTCAGCTCTTTAGGCTCCAAGGAAAACTCTAAAGTTGCCCTGTAAAGAGAAGGTTCAGATGTTTATCTCTACCTACAAAATGGAGTAAAATCTCTCTAAAATGTTTAACTTTTTAATCTGGATTGTAAGGAGATTACCTCATTGAATTTGGTAAATCAGTTAACTTCCTAAGGAATGAGGACAAAGTCCTCACTGAACAGTTGCAGTTTGTCTGAAAGAGATCGCAAGTTTTAATCGAAACCTAACCGTTCCTTTGTAGGCTGCCAGAAACTGCTTAGTGAATGATTCAGGCGTCGTCAAAGTGTCTGATTTCGGCATGACCAGGTATGGCTATGAGTATCTGAATATATGAACATACTTGCAGTGATTTGAGGAAAATTCTCATAGCCCTTGCACTAATCTCTAAGATTGAGACAAATGTCTGGCAGAACTACAGGCAATCTTTTTTTTCTTTCCCTTCCCTCATTGCCTTTAAGTAGTATTCCATCTGTGGCCAGGGATCTGTTCTTTTTGAGTATGGAAAAGTAAAACATGGGAGTTCATTCTGTAGAGAATTAGGTATGTTAGCTCTTATCATGGAAGGCCTACATTTGAGTTGATTCCATGGTCCGATAGCTCTTCTGTTACAAATTTGCTGTAAATGCAGTAATGATTTTATAAATTTTAATTTCTTGGTGATACAAGGGACATATTGGAATCTGTTTGTTGGACAGTAGAGTTTAGGTTAAAGAAATGTCAGTTGTCAATGTATATTTTAGCAAGTTGGAAAGAGGCTGCTCAGTGAGGTAGGATCCTCTCCTCAGAGATGCTTCAGAGCTGCATCACGTTAGCCAAGGCCCTGTGAGGTGCTGAGAACTGAGGAGGGTTTGATATCCTGCCCTTGTTGGCCCAGATGGGTTCTGCATCATTTGTTAAATAAAATTAAATTTAAAATGAAAATTTAACTTTAACTTTAGCATAAATAGAATTTTGGTTTGTATGTGTCCTAGACCTCTGTCGCTTAGTTAATAACCACAAGAGAAGGTTCTGAGTTAATAAAAAAAAAAAAATTAACTGGCTCTTAACTGAAGCTTCAGTACCCCTCTGAGGGAATCTTTGTCGTGTGGTACTAACAGTCATGACCACACGGTGGCAATATGAGTTTCTAGTATTCAAATCCAAGCTAAATTATAATCTGCAGGTTTGTGGGCTGACTGAAGGGTTTTGGCTTTATTTTTTAGGTATGTTCTGGATGATCAGTACACGAGCTCTTCAGGAGCTAAGTTCCCTGTGAAGTGGTGTCCCCCAGAAGTTTTTAATTATAGCCGATTCAGCAGCAAATCAGATGTCTGGTCATTTGGTAAGATGCTCGTTATTGAAATACAACATTTTTCAGTCTGTTAATAAGTAAATAAACTCTAATTTTCAAGACTTCAGACTTCTTAGAAGCAGCTCAGTGAAACCATTTGCCATAGATTTATGCTTGCATAAATTTCCACAGATATTAAGAAACTTACTTTTTTAAAAATTCATGATAGTAAAGTAAGATTTTTTCAGCCACATTTGAGTGCTTTCTAGAATGTAGGTCTCAAAGAAACTCCTTCCCTATCAGAAAATTTGTGCCTAGATCTTGAAGTGCATGTTTATTTTAAGGAAATACTTTTGTTTATTTTCTTAATGCTTATTTTCACTTTTTAGGTGTTTTTATGTGGGAAGTGTTTACAGAAGGAAAAATGCCCTTTGAAAAAAGCTCCAATTATGAAGTGGTAACTATGGTTAGCCAAGGACATCGTTTGTATCGGCCCAAACTAGCCTGCAAGCTGGTGTATGATGTCATGATGATGTGCTGGCAGGAGGTAGATATTCTTTTCTTGTTTTTCGTCTTTGAATTGGTAAGAGCTCAATCTAGCAACAGTAATTAATCTCCACTGCAGTATCCTGTCTGTGCCTCAGGCCCTGTGCTCAGGGGCCTATGAACCCTTGCGTCCTAATAGAATATTTGTTATTGGGCTGTTGGCTACTGGAACAAGAATGACCAGGATATCTTCCATAAAGAGACTGTTCAAGAAAGAGATAAAAAGGAGCACAAAGTAACAAATGTGGCTTCTGATCTGCTATTGGTCGTGCATAAAAGATGGGAGACAGTAGATGGGAAGTAGGCCAGAGCTGAATGTTCATCACTATTCACAGATGATGGAAGAAGTATGAACTTCCTTAATTAAAAAAAAAAAAAATGTATTGAAGGGTTGTTCCCCAGTCAGGTCAGTGGGAGAATGAGTTTGATTTAGTCACTAATGTCTGTCCTACATGGAAAGAACAGAGTGGGGAGGTAACTGATCTCAGGTTTTACACACAAAACTAGATGCAGACGAAGAGAAAAGGCAGAGAGTGAAGGTTTAATGACACATAAGGTTTAATAAGGCCCATGGGACAGCTGTGGAATGCATCCCCGTGACAAGGGTCTCCATATTTCTAGAAACCAAGTTCTAAGGCATTAGGGGAGGAGGAAACAGAGAGGGGGAAGCACTGCCCATCTCATTGCGCCCCCTTAACCAGGGTCCCTGGTACAGAGGAGGTCCCCTGTTTCCCTCGGGGACTTCCAGGACTTCGTGCCTGCCCGGATGAGCTCTGTGGGGTGCAGGGAGAAGCAGGGCGTTTGTGGCCCTGTTAGGACACTGAGGACTTTGGAGGAGTTGCCTGGAGCGTTGGATGTAGCAGCACCACTTAAATGCGGTGATCTGTCCAGGATAACCCCAAATTAAAGCTAATGAGCTCAGACAGAGCTCTGCTCTAACGAGGTCACGTTACTGTCCATAGCGTGAATTAGACTGCTAGTGCCCAGGCAGTCACTCCGTGCTGCTGCCGAGAGAGACGCTGCTCCCCCTCTTCCATCTCCTGCTGGTTTCTGGCACTGCCAGTCAGGCTGTAAGACGGAGCTTGCCCGTACGGATCTTGCAGAGGCTTCCTCGTGCCGCTCATTGCGGCTGTGACACAGTTCTGCTAGAAACATTTGGAGTGTCTCCAAGGGGAGATCTTAATTCTATACTGCCTCAGCTTAGTAGTCGCTACACAAACATGGCAGAATGACCAAAAATATTTCTAAAGGAATACTACTTTGCCCAATTATAAGCTATGTAGAAAATAAAGTTTAGGCTGCTGTTGAACCTAAACAGGTAAATCCAAACATTTACCAAGGAAGATTGAAAATACACTGTACTACTGGTCCTCCTGATCCAGAAGGATATTGACTGTTCAGCTTTCAAAGAGGTAAAGGGCAAGAAAAGCAAACCTGATACTTTAAATATTAATTGAATTCATGTGAAACTTTTGTGTTTGTTGCAGTATTAAAGCAAAATCTATTAAAATGTAGGTGTATTTAATTATACGCCTCTAATTTTGGAGAGAGCAATCAAGGAAACTAGAACCTGAAAGAGCTGAGTGATTTATTTTTAGTTGGTCTTTGCCCTGGAGACGCTTAGGAAAGAGTGCTCTTTCCCAAAATAAAGCTGACATACTGTCTGGTACTTGTAGTGGAGAAGTTGCCAGAACAAAGAATAGTCAGTCACCAAATCAGCCGATGGATATCTAAAGCTTACAGAATGCTAGTTTATAAAGTAAGGAAAAAATTTAAAACAGCTATCCTTGGAGGGCTGCAGATCTACAAACACATCTATAGTTTTAAAAGGCTGTTCACAGGAACCCAGGAATTTCAAGCCATTAAATTTTGTTTATGTTAGATAACCTGCTTGGACTAGCCATTAAAATGAAATAACTACTCACCTCAAACATCATGATAAGCTATTTGTTAAGATTCTTTGAATATTGATATTTATTTATAGAATTTATATAAACATTAATGAATTGATTAGAAGTTCATTGATTTCATCAGGGATTATTAATAATGTAAAGTCATTTTTGTGAATCTCAAAGAGGACACAAACAATGGCAACATATTCAATCTGTCATTAAAATATGATTAACCATAGGTGCCTCAAACCTTGGTAAATAGTTTTATTAGTAACCTCAAAATGGAAATGGATACCAAAGCATCAAAATTTAGAAGATGTTATAAATTAAGTTGTTAAGAGGAGAAGTGCGAGTTACAGAGACATTCAAAACATGATTAACTGGCAGTGAAGTCAGCTACGAGGCTACGTCAGTGGAGTGGCTCAATTGAATGAAGCAAACAGGATGTTACGACACAGACAGAAATGTATGGGAAAAGAAAAAGCAACAGAATAATGCTGCTACATTAATCTGTGTAGTAGTCTGCTTTCTCAGTCCGCAAATTAGAGACTTCAGAGATGGGCACTCGAAATGCTTAGGCATGCGAACAGTTTGCATGAAGAAAGGCTACAACAATTTACAAAGGCTACGACAATTTATTTTGGGGAATTAGGGAGAAAAATGGAACAGCACAGCAGTATGTAAAGAAATGAATTATATGAAGCCTGTCGTCCAGTAACACCATTTCAGTTTGTCCAATCAAAAAATAATGTGAAACTTAATTGCAGTGATACATTCAAAACCAGCACAAAGAAATATTTTTTTCCACATTACGCTTACCAAGGTGGTCATTGCGTATACGACATCAAAACCAAGAATTTACCAAAACTGACATAACTTTAGTGCGTAACTGATAAAAACAGTGCATGCTTTTGTTTTCAGAAACCGGAGGCACGGCCTACTTTTGAAGACCTGCTTCACATCATCATTGACATTGCTGAGGGTGAAGAAGCTTTCTGAAAAAGAAACAGGGCAGCCCAAGTACTGGAAAGAAGCCACATTCAAGACATGTAGCCTCGTTTCTGTTTTAAAGGCTATAAGCTGCTGGGTGTTGCTAGAGTGTGGGGAGCCTGTGACATTTGCTGCATTTGCAGTTATAGAGGGGAGTTATACATGATGCTGGGAAATGTGCACAGTACCTTCAATACCAACAGTCCCTATAGTTTCTCTGAAAAATCAGCATCACATAAGGGACAAGCTGAGCTCTCTGTGGAGAAAGAGAGAGAATGTGGCCAAAGTCCTAGAGCTTAGTTTGCGTTTATGGGTTGTGTTTATGTATATAAAGTCCATGTTTCTGAGTTTCTCTTTGCCCAGGCAGTAGAAATGGTGGTAGCAGTAGGGATTTGTATGCTTTAAATTTGAAGGTTTCCATTAATTGTTAGTTACTGACACTGAAGTGTTTCCAGAGATTCTCCAGAAACATTCTTTTTCTCAGTTGGTGGTTGTTCTGTGCCCTATGAAGAACACAAAACCTGCCTCTTTCCTTTGCACGTAGCGAGCTGCCAACAATGCAGCCATTGGCTTGCTCTAACCCTCAAAAACTCTGCCCAAGAGCAGGGCCGTGAGATGTCGAGACCACCCAGGGCCTCTCATGAACCGAAGACCTTCCAAGATGAGTCCTAACATTACTTATGAAAAATGAATGCAAGATTCAGCACAACTAGCTCTCAGTGTACTATAATACCTTGTTTTTGATTAATTATAAGATAATTTATATGCTGTATGTATTGTAAATATATAAATTCTCTACATTTATTTATATAAAGTGAGTGTTCTGTTGAAGTTTCCAAGCATGAGTTTGTCCTACCTTAGCTTACTTATGCAACTCAATATATGAGATTGCGAATGAAAGAAATTACACCCTTAATGTATTAAAGGAGAAATCCTTTTTCTGTCTCTGTCATCTCTGTGTGCAATGATCTAGCCTTTCTGTTCTTAACAGAAAATGTCACTGTGTGTGTCTGTGTGCGTGTAAATAAACTTAATGTTAACTGATGTTTGGAACAGAGTAATGTGTTGCAATGACAGACTTTGCTTCATCAGCCAAACTCACTGTTCATTAGTATTATGAGGATGTGTGTCTGCGCATATATATATATATATATATATATATATACACACACACACACACGTATATGTATATGCGTATACATATATATGCACACATTAAGTATGTATAATAGTATGAATAAATATTTATGTGATCAGAGGTTCACCACAGAAATGGCTGAGCTGCTTTTTAGAGGTTACTTGTTCTTTCCCCTCTGCTGGAGATTAAAAATACTAGAGTGAGGCTTTAAATTAGCCTAACTGTATACTTACAGATGTGAGGGGTATGTGTGCTCCAGTTTTGTTCTACTCACCTTCTGACTATGTTTTGCTATTTTTGTTGTGGGCTGCTTTTTTTTTTTTTTTTAATTATATGTTACTGGTGCCCCTTACTGCCCTGTGCAATGGAGAATGGGTTGCCATTTTACAAAAAGGGTTTTTCATGCAAAGAAGTGTATGGTCAAGCCTATTTCAAATCAAGTTATTGAAGTGGACTGTAGTTAGCTCGGTGCAGTCCAGCATTGCTCCATTTCGGTATATCTGTAATCGCTTTTGGAGATACTTAGATCCCACCAGATCCCACCACCACTTTGTCCAAGTCCTTCCAAAGGGACTTCCTTTGAAAGGGAAGAAAGCCTCTTGGCTGAAGAAATGCTTTTCAGGTACTCGAAGGCACCTAGTTAATGAATTAATGCATTTTTTAAAACATGCATCTAGCTCCAGATGGCAAATTTTGCAAAGAATCAGAGGATCTCTGTAGTCAGCTATTTTACTGACTCTTTGAGTGTCCTCAAAGACCCCTTGAAATTTTTAATTTTACTTGGTTTTGAATCAGTGTCTAGCTCTCCTGATCTCTGTAAAACATGCATGTGATACTAGAAAGCAGCCTTTTTTTTTTTTTTTTTTTAAGGCAGGTGGGTGGGGTCAAGCCGTATTTGGGTTATACCATTATAGCATGTGCGTATCAGAGCAGAGAGCTCAGCCGGGGGTGTCTATAGTGGCGCCCCTGACGACGGAAGGATTAAGGATTGCACTTCCATTTGACTGTAAGCAGACAACCAGATATGATTCTCTCCACCTGTAAGTAAACGGAGCCACAGCATTTTGATCCTGAGGTTTTGTTTTGTGCAGTAGTTTTGTGCAGTTAGCTACCTAGGAAAAGTTGCCATGAAAGTACCAAGCAGCAATCTCGCGCGCGAGTTACATGATCTGTGTTCAGATTGCTCGTCTTGACTTTCAGAATTACTGATCAGATACAAGTCTACGATATGACTGGTTACAGACAGGTATGAAGGTGTTTCAAAATACTATCCATAAAAGTTTGTACAGCATAGACACGAATAAGATATTTGGTAGAGGCAGAGCCTACTTTTCTACAGCACAGAATGAACTTGTGAGAAAATGCAGGATGCCTGAACTTTCACATGTGAAAAGCTTTAATTTTGTGTTTTAAAGTGTTTTACAAGGAAACTATTGATTTCCGGTCAATTGTTGGTCTTCTGGTATTGCAAAAAATTGTCAGACCTTCCTGTTCATGGAGCATATTGTGTGTTATTATTTGTTTTTGATGAGGAAAGTTAAGTTTGAGTATTTTGCGAAGTGCCGTTGCATAGTTAACCTACCTGCCATGCAACAGCAAGAACTTTGTGCAGAACATGGCACAAAAACTCATGTCTTAGAACTGGACTAAAAAAACTTCAAAAATTAGCAATGCTTTGGTAAACAGTGAATCAGAAAAAAGAAACTCAATCTAAGAAACTTGAAGTTGTAAAATGATAAAAAGCAAATTATAAAAATTCACTTCTAGCTAAACTTTTTGCTTTTGTCTAGCCCTTTGGTACTGCGTCCCGAATACTGGCAAACAAAGTGATTTATAATTGGGGATAGGAACTGGCCATATACAGAGCCATAACAACCCAAACCCTGCTGCTACGTTTTAGGTGTTGTGGAAATTCACTGTTTTAGATAGCACTAGAGCTACTAGCAGCAGTGGATCGGCTCAAAGGACTTGCACGTTTTCACTGTGACTTTCCTGTTTTCACGGGACTTTCAGGTTTTCAAGCGAACAGCTGTTCCTTGTCACTACAGACCAATCTTCTTCCTCTGCCGTCCCATCTGATTTCTTTTCTGCACAGGCAGAATTAGCTAACAGGATTGGTTGTTAAAAAGTTAGCTGCAAATTTTTAACAGGTATTTACTTGAGGATCAATTTCTGTAATTTCCACTTCTTCCACATGTTTCTCTTGCCATGGTATCTTCTCCCTCTTTCCAAAACTGCATGGTAAGAAGTCTCGGTTTGGGCATCATAATTCTATAGGCTAATCTGCCTTTGTACTAGTAGAGTTGGGGTATGTATTTGTTTTATCAGTCCTCTGAGAGATAATATGTTACTGATTTTAAACAAATGTTTTCCTCCTAATAAAGCCATTTCTGGAAAAGACGCGAGCGATGAAGTTGGCTACACTTTGTTTTCTGTGTCTGCGCTGAATTCTCTGTCTGCACTGTTCACACTTTGATCTCACAAGCTTTCCTCATGTACTGGAGAAACAAAGATTCTTCACACCACTAAAGAAAGGAAGTCTTGGTAAAGTAGGGACCAAGGTGTCAAGGCTTACACGTGTGAGACTAACAATCTCACTTAAAGTCTAAGCTAACAACTTTTTTTTTTTTTTTTTTTTTTTTTAATGATTTACACCCGCTGTTGTGTTTTGACAGAAGTCAGGGAGATGTGGGCTGAGGAGCATTGTGCAACCTTGGACCCCGGAGAAACCTTCCTGCGTGTGGATTAAACAAAAGCAAGATTTAACCAATATTTCTGGAAGTTTGGGGAAAATTTTTTGGTTATATGAGAAGCAGAGAAGCAGGACCTGAAGAGTGAAGGGTTCATAATTACTTTAGTTTAAGAAACTCCTGAAAATAATTTACTTTTAAAAGTTACTGAAAATTTCTTTCTGTTAACCTCTGTTTCTTTTTAGTATCCTGTCCAAACAGTGTCGGTCATTCATAAATACATTAAATCCGATTGGTCTCTGTTCTGTTCAAAACCTGGAATCCAAAACACAGTCCAAAATGTGATTTCCTTACAGAAGCAGAACTCTCATTGATATTGACAATTGTTATTTTTTAAGTAATATCCTGATTTGTTGAGGTAGGGGCCATGAGGGTCAAGGCTTGAATTTATGATCCTCTAACAATCTTTGACATATGCACAGGGCTTTGCTCAAGGGGCTCGATCCAAAACTGAAGGCAGTAAAGTAGAATCTTTCAATTGGTTTCAGTGATTTGAATTAGGACATAGTACAAAGGAAAATCAAGAAGAACTATTTAAAAGAGCACGTTGATTATATTTATTTTCCATTTCTTATTGTTCATATTTTTAGAGATAGTAAACTCTTCACATTAAAATGCAGTTTGTATTTTCCACTTTGAATCTGCGAAAACGGGTAGGCGCAGCGAGGCCGCTGGGTTAGAGGAGCGCCGGGCAGGAAGCGCAGGCTTCCTGCAGTCGGCACTGCTGGGGCACCTGCTGCAGCCCTGAACGCGCCCGTCTTCCTGTGCTGCCGGCAGGAGTCCAAGGTGCGAGCCGGGCTCGGCACGTTATGCGTTCGGTGCATCAAAGCCTTTGACGTTTGCAGGGTTGGCCAAGTCTTTCTAAACAGCATCAGAGAGCAGCTTTTCTGTAGTGAGCTACGAACTGAAAAAAAAATGATGTTAACCTAAGGGAGAAAAAGAATGTGCAGATACATTGCTCAGGAAATACAATGTCACTGCCAGTGACTGACTAGGGGGGAGTATAAAATGTGTTGATCAATACATCAGTTTTTGCTTAAGAAGCTGCTGCTCCAGTCCATCAGGTCAACATTCCTGTGTTTGTGAACCACCCATAATTCAGAGCAACTGAAGCAGGACCAAGTCCAAGCTCTGTGACTCTTAGCGCCACGGAACTGAAGGCCTCTGTGTATGTTGCTTGATACTGTTTCCCTGTAGACTTGGTGATTTTCCAAAGAGGAATCATCACCTTGCATTGCATTAATTTCTTCTGTCTTTAATTTCTACTGAATTAATTGCAGCCCTGCTGCGGAAGTGCTGCATGGCCAACAGAATTTCGGGAGCCACGTTGCAGAGCATGGAGCCGCTCATGGCCACGGGGCAGCGGATTTTCAAAGAGCTGCCAGTGCCCTTCCTTCAGGATGATGAATATCTGCTGGATTGCTAGGCTTTGATTCGATGTGTAAAATAGCAGGAAGAAGCAGGAGGAGCAAAGCTGGCAGAACTCTCTGTAGGCCCCCAGTGTTCACTGTGCAATGGGCCTGTCTGAGCCTCGCTCTAACCTGACCCTTCGCCTCTCGCCTGCCAAGCGCAGTCACATTTTGTAATCCTTAATTGGTTAGACACTCGAACTTTGGAAAAATTACCGGCTAAATAAAAGCATGTGTCCCACAAAACATCCTAATCCCAGCTTTAATCTAGAAGCTAAATAATCTTGTATGTGCTTGATGTGTTTTTAAAATCGTTGCATGCATTCGTTGATCGCTAATTGCTTTTAGCATAGCAAAGGGCATTCAGATATGAAAAGCAACCACTAGCAGAACAAGCATGAAAGTCAGTGATGGCAGAGGAGTTGTCCTGAGCTTATGTTTCAAATTTATTCAAATCATGGGGTTCATGAATAAAATCAAGGCAGACTTCTACGTCCGTAACATAAGGCTGAAGGTGGGAATCCTTGCTTTCACGGTAGTAGTCAAATCTTTAAAACCTTACTAGAACATCATTCTTACATAACGTTGAAACTCTGCAGTGCTTGGGCTAACAATTTCCAGTGAGTCCTCTCCCAAGGAGAGCAAGTCATCTAAGGAGGAATAACACGTTTAATTAGACCAGACGGTATAATCAGAAGGAATAGACAAGCTTGCACCTGCCAGCTAGGCACATCACTAACTACTGATTAAACTTCAAGGTAATGGCTGAAGTAATGGAAAGACAGGATTTTTTTGCCCATGTGTTTTGCTTTTTATAGAACATAGAAGCCATTGTAAAAGCCATTACAAAACCTAGAAGAATCTAGGTCAGGGGAAAAGCACAATTCCTTCCTAAGATATTTGGGAAATTTTGGTAAGCAGCATGTAATTATTCATGCTGAAAATTAAACAACAGTTTTTCTACTGAAATTGTAATAGCAGTTTTCCTCAAAGGACACTTCTTGCAAGCCAACATCACCATGCAGTACATTTTCAGGACACTAATACCACTTTAGAGGCACTTGTTCCTTAGCATCCCGACTTCACTTTGCTCTTCATTTTCTCTTTTTTCTTTAGGAATGGAGAACCAATGGTAGTAAAACAGAAATATTTCCCACCTGACTGCAAGGAAATGATTATTCATTCCAAGTTTGTTCTCATCTAGGACACGAGTAACTAGACCCAATAGTCAACCCATGCTAGAGAGTGTGCTCACGCAAAGTTAAGCTGATAGAGTTTTTAATGAATGAGGGGTAGTTTAATGGAACCCAGAAGAATATGCAGCAAAAAAATTACATTGCCCATATCTTCTGCTCTGGTTTCTTTAAAGAAAATTGTTAGTGTCAGCTGACTTGGCTATTTGTAATCCCCAAGTTTTCTCCTGTGAGTGGAAACTTTTAGCAAGCAGTTGTTGCTGTCTTCTGATTAGTGCAGACTCTTCACAGGATGCAGCACTCTAAGGGAAATTGCCCCACGACTTTCATGGTAAATACTCAAACGAAAACATGTACAAGACAGGGCGCTTCCTCTTCCGACCCAGAACTAATGTGATCTTATCTTCCTGATGTTTGACGCTCTCTCTTCCTTTATTAGGGCAAGATTTTCTGCATGCTGTTTGTATGTTTATAGAGAAAATCATCCCATTTTCAACTGTGCAAGTGAAAACAGTTAGGGCTTTGAGGGCAAGGATTCATAGTCTCAACATACTTTGCTGTTGCACTGGTATCTGTGCTGGAGTATTGGTAAAAAGTATTATAGGTCACTAGCTAGACTGCCCGATTTATCATACCAGCGAGGATCAGATCGTTAGGATAAAGAAGACCAAAAAAAAAAAAAATAAAAAAGCCATGAGGGGAAACAAACGGGAAGGCCCTTGTCAGACTGTACAAAGACATATCATGTGAACAGTAAAGCAGCTAAATACTGAGACTTCAGGAAGATTACTTGAAGTATATGCCTGAGGCCTCTTGCAGTGCTGCAGCCTCAGGGGTAGAGATGGGCCCGGACTTGCTGGTGTGGGATATGAAGACTGGTTTTTACTGGTGCAGCTGGGCATGATGGAAGCCCCTTCTCCATCCAACTCTCTCTCATAATTCCTAAGAGAGCCTAAACCAGCCGTAGCCGCCTCCTGGCAGTGCGGGCCCCCCTTGGCAGAAGGGGACAGGAGGCAGCCTGCCCTGAGGCTGGGGGTGATGGCTACGAGGATGGGGCTGGTGTCTGGAGGAGGCACCTCCAGAAGTTTCCCGACCCCAGGGCCACCTTGCCCTTCCGAGGAGATTCCTGCCTGTCTTGCGGCTGCTTGGCTCATGAGGAGGTGGGGAAGAGCCTGCAGATGCAAAGGGAATAGAGTCATAGCCACAGCTGCTGGACGAAACCCCCGTAGCAAGACCGAAGTGACTGCAAACCATGCAGTCACCTGGGGCAAATCTTCTCCTCAGCATCATCTGAGATGCTTAGAGCCAGCTAAGAAAGCATCATAACTTTCCTGCTACTCACACAATGTATCCCAACAGATGTATAGATGTGCTCTTCTCAAGCTTGCCAGCCCCTTGGCACATAGGTGAGAAGCCCATCTTCTGTCACTTCAAACCTGCACCAAAGAACGCGCTCTATGAGTGGTTTAACCAAAAGCAGGAAATTCACTACTAACACAGAGGGTGGAATGTATTGTGTATCGTTTATTAAATCTTAAAATAAGAAAAAAACTTCTTATAAGTGTAGCTTTGTAATCTAAAAATCCTGTCACGACTGAAGGTGACAGTTCATCTCCTGTCCCTGACCACGCTCCCCTTGGTTGCACTGGTTAGAGCGAACACGGCTGTGTGATCAGTCAGAGCAGGACTGGTCTGACTCCCTGGCTGACAATTCATTCTTCCTTTTCTTCTTTTTTCTTTTTTTCCTTCTGTGCTCATTTTGTGAGCTGATTTAATTCATCACAGTGCGTTCTAATTACTACGGCCAGTGTAAGGGAGACACAGTGTTAGTGGCAACGTGTAGCTGGGTGGGAGGAAAGCTCTGCTGTCTTAGACAGATGCAAACTCAGCCTTAGTGATTTGCCAAGTATTTCATGGTGGGACAGAGCTAATAATGCCACTAAGCTCATCTCCTAGCCCTTAATTCTGTAAATTTTGTAAACAAATAAACAAGAACACTGCGCATGTGTAAAATATTCCTGTTCGCAGATCACACCATCCAGTCTGTTTTCTGCTGCTGCTGCTGCTGCACAGTGCAAAAAAGGTATGTGAAATGCATAAGCTTTTCAGCAATTAAGAGGGTCAAAATATTTGCACATAGAAGACTTTTAGTAATCCAGTTTCAGTAGAACTGCTAATTATGCAGAAGTTTAAAATAAGCCCTACCCTATATACCCCTAACATGAACAAAGACATACATATATACTTGATATACATATAATATATATATATATATATGCATACATATATATACATGTGAGTGGTTTTAAAATGAGTATTTATACCTATATATTCACTCAAATATCCTATGTTCTTCAAAATTAGAGCAATGAGAATGAATGTGGACCCAGATACTGGCCTGGTGACCAAGTACTCAGCCTCACAGAAAGAAGTTGCCTACACATCTACTCGGAAGTACTGGGTAAGTAATGCTTTGGTAGGTGTAAAAATGAGTGAGGTGATGTGCCATGCAGTGGCCGCTACCAGAATCAGTGCAGAACTGACTGCTGATAATGTATTCCTGAAGCTGCCTTCAAAAAAATGCAAGTAAATGTGTTCTAAGAACTACACTGAACATGAAAGCAGGGTCACAGCGGGGTTTGGAGCATGGTCGACCTCACCGGGGAGCTTGTGGTCACCAGTCAGAGTAGTTCCCCCTCGACCCCATGGGTGTTCAAGCAAGGGAGGTGAAAAGGACTCAGCTCAGATGGCATATGACATGTTACCCCCAGCTTTACTAGATCCAAAGAGAATTAATCTGAGTTTTCAAAGCAAAGCTGAGTGCCAACCCAGAACCTCAACTGTTGCAAAGGGAGAAGGTTGCGTTTCTACTGATTTGCTACCAATATCTGCGGTGCCCTTCTCATCTATGTCCGTTCTGGGGACGAACAGCCAAATTCCCAGTCACTGGTTTCAGTGGTATTCTGCTGATTTGCACCAGCTAGGGAGTTATCCCAGCATTCACATTGTGCAGCCGTCAGTGAAAGCTTAGGGTAAATGCATGCTTGGTTTATTGCTTGTTGTGCTTTTCTTCGTAATTTTGGCTTTCATACCGAAGCGCTCAAATGTAGGTCTCGCTGTTTTGTAAGTGGCTAAGTGATGGTACAACACAGTGCAAAAAAATGATCAGGATTTACTCCTTTTAGTAACCAAAAAAATAATGTTAGTAATAAAAATAATATTAGTAATTGGTGAAATAAGAAATAACAGGAAAAAAAGACAATGATGAAATATACTTTTTTTTCCCTTTCACTAGCATAAGAAGCGGTCAGTTCAACAGTTTAAGAAGAAGCCGTTACCTCCTTTACCCCCCGAAGCCTTGGAAGACTATGCAGAGAAAATCAAAGTTATTGCACTGTATGACTTTTTTGCTAGAGGACCCTCTGATTTAACCCTCAGGAAGTCCGAAGAATACATTATCCTTGAAAAGTATGACCCTCACTGGTGGAAGGCAAGAGACCAGTATGGGTAAGAGAAGGGGCATCTGTTTTAATCTATTCCCCTGCACTGAAAGGAGAAAACAAAAAATCCACTAAAATGAACTGTCCTAAAAGCAAGTAAATGGAACAAGAGATGTGTGACATTTTGGAGACAGATATTTTTGGAATATTTATAAATGCTTTTTCTCAACTCATATTTTCAGTGAGAGTCCAGCATATTATTATTTTTTATATACATGCATGCACACATTTTATATTTATTTATATAAAAGCTTTGTATAGGTCCAAGATTAGAATTGAAAAGCTTGGCTTCTGATTGAGAAGTATATATATATTTTTTGTTCATTTTCTTTTGGCTTTAATCGAAACTTCCCATTAACATGCTACTCTAAGCACTCTGCAAATACTTCCCCCAGGTGACTGTTTTATTTCAGTAACTATCCCCAGCTGTGGGGCTGATACATTTTCCTGGGATGAAAGGACTTAGATTTCTATTCAGTTCCTACACTGGGATTCTGTATCTAAAGATATAGCCAACAGTCTAAATAATCCTTGTAATTCAGTAGAAGATGTATATCTTAATCCTTGATATTTTGCATCATACCATAGCATTATCCTCCATGTATTTATTTCAGAAATGAAGGTCTGATTCCCAGCAATTATGTAACGGAGAACAGGCAAAACAATTTAGAAACCTACAAGTAAGTGCATTTGAACGTGATTGTTGTGCTTTCTCTTCTCAAAATGGGATGGTTCCTTGTAGAGCTTGATCCTTTCATCTTTATTAGATACAAACAGAGATTTTACCGGAAGTTCTCTCTGTCTCTCTCTCTCTCTTTTTTTTTTTCTTGGTGCGGAAACATTTCTCTGATACTCAAAGTGGTTAATTCATTCTGCACTACTTGCTCTGGGGGTGCCCTGAACACGGTAACGATTCATTTGCATGAACCAGAATGTCGGAATCCACATGTTTCCTATTTGTGTGGGCTGGCTACACAGTCTTTCTATATTCTAATCTCTTCCTGTTGTGAACATATAAGAGATAATAAGAGATTATTATATGCAATGATAGCTCTATTTAGCTTTTGGACTAGGAATAGTGCAACTATTAAGAGGGATTACTTCTGCTAAACAGAGAAAATGGTGGTGGGGAGTTGTTTGTTTATTTGTTTGTTTTAAGAATATTGGGAATTAAAGATTGGATTTCTCTTTGTTGCAGCTGGTACTGCAAAAACATAAACAGGAGCCAGGCAGAACTTCTATTACGGCAGAAGGTAACTCAGCTTATGAGTATGGCTGACAGTATCTGGGAAGGTCTATCAGTAGAGGCACCAAGAATGTTCCAACAGTCAAATCCAAATCTGTTTGTCATGCAGCTTGGCAGAGAGAATACTTTAAAATAAAGGTAGACAGTGTAGATTATGGAGACCTCCCAGAATTTTAAGTTTTAGTTCCAGCAAATTCTACTGAGAAGTCCAATATGAGTTTAATTGGATTTTATGCAGCTTACTGAGCTTGTCTTTCATCCGAAACACTGAAGACTGAAATCTCTCTAATAAGTAAGATAGTAAAGTGGCAGAGTTAATAACCCTCCACCCTCCAATTATTTTATGTATAGGGCAAGCAGTCCATACACTACTCTACCCTGTATCCATTATTAAAGTTCCTAAGTTAGCACTAATTAAGACTTTCTAAGCTCTAATTCTCCTCTAATAATTTTAATAACCACTAAGACTTCAATGTATAACAAATAGCTTCAGTTAGTGTAGCGACAAAAATTCCTGTACTTCTTACTGTTAGGTTTTGTGCCCCATGTGTAAATATGTAGAGATCCTCCTCGACAAGGACAGTGGTTTTCCCCATGAATTCATTAGCTTTGTGAACCGTTTCCCAAGATAGTTTGCTGCCAGTTTGTTTTATTAGTCAGTCCACAGGATCTGGTAATCATCTGCAAGGCCTATTGCAAGGGATTCTGCTTCAAGCTCAAAAGCCAAAAATAACTCTCCATGGATTTCTTTGCAGTCCAAAGAAGGTGCATTCGTGGTCAGAGATTCAAGCCACCAGGGACTTCTCACGCTGTCTGTGTATTCGCGGTCTAAAGAGTGAGTAGGAGCTGCTCTGAACTGGGTAGTGGGTTCAATCAAAATGTGAAAACGGATCTTCCCTCAAACTCCTGGGGATGGGACGTGTCCAGCCTCTGCTAGACACACCGAACACTTCCCAGCCTTCAAAAACACCTCCAGCTGCAACGTGACCCTCACTGCTTTCTTCTGGGCCTCCAAAACCAGGGATAGACAGGCAGCAAAATGAGAAGAAAGCACTAAAGTCATAAAGGGGAGGAATATAAAGTCGTAAAGAGGAAGAGTAAGCAGATAAAATCACCACTGAAGAGCCTTTGGAGAAGCAGAGTGGAAAAAAATAATCTTGGACTACATGTGGATATGTTTTTAGCTCTCTGTGGAAAAATCAGGTGGCGATGAGCATGTTAATTTTAAAAGTTTAGATTCAAATGAATGCTGATTTAGGAGAGATGTATATTAAGTGTGACAGCTATTTTTTGTGCATTCAGTGATGCAAGAATAAATACTTGCACAAAAAAAATAGAAAAAGGGATAGAGATCTAGTTAAGGACAATTATTTTCTTAATCAGTGTATCCACCAAGTCATTTAAAGTAGGGAAATGTGTCTCAAGTATGTAGATTTTTCTGTACATGCTCTCCAAGTAAAATTTAATCAGATTTACAGTGTAAACCACTACGTATTTTTCTTCTATGTGATAATCTTGATTTCAGAAATCATAGAGGAGGCGTTCGACATTACCAAATTAAGAAAAACCACCTGGAACAGTATTATGTAGCAGAAAAATATGTCTTTTCATCTATTCCTGAACTCATCCAATATCACCAACAGAATGCTGCAGGTAACACATGCAAGCTGGTAAGGTTTTACTGCTGATGATCGTTAGGAATTTGAGAGCACAAAAATAACCCTTTTTGCATTCCTTTCCTTATAAAAAGAGGCACAGTTTCCTCATTGCTGACAAGCTCAGATATGCAGTGACTCTCTTGCCGAAGCAGTTGCTGCGACGTGCACATACCATGTGGGAAGTGAAACTGCCGAGCCAGTGCACACGAAGGAAATGAATTTTACAGAATTAGAAGCTTCACCTTCACCTGCTCCTCGCGCTGCTGGTTCATGCTCGACTGCATGTGACTTATGTTCAGTTTCACTGCAGTTCTTTGCTTGTGTGAAACGCAGTAACTTGCATGCGTGCAATTAAAGAAAAACAGGAACTACGCTCTGCCTCAGCAGGTGGCATTTTATTGGTTTTGCCCAAACCCCCAGCTGAAAGGAGGAATTGGGGACAACAAAGGCTCTCTGAGACTGATTTAGAACGTGCCAGAGTTAACTACCTCTGTTTGGCTGCTGCTGTCAGCCTTTAAAGATTTCTAACATTAAAATCCCCCTTTGTCCTGGCTCTGCCTATCATTTTAATACAGTCTAAAATGTTTCTACCCTGAAAGACAGGAGATGGGAAAAGATGCAGAGAGTCCCTTGCACTGGTGGGGAAGGAAGATACAGGAATATATAGAGCCTCTTTCCTGGGAGAGGAGGACTGTAGGAAATCTGTGAAAGAGAAAAGGATCTGAAAGTAAGACTTGGGAGAACGGAGGGATGTAAAGAGCCCTCGATAGGCAGCAAGACCTAGCTTCAAAAAAAAGGGAAGCATCCAGCTCCCTTGTGCTTGCAGGAAAGCAGGCAGCAACAGGATGAACCTTCCAAGTGCCGTAGGAAAGCAGCAAGAGATGGTTTCACTGGTACAGCTGGCTCAGAACTCGAAAGAATGACAAACAAAAACATTTCTTGTGACGGGAAACAAACCTGAAAAATCCTGCTGAAGGAGAAAGCCTCGGTGCGTGATACTGTGTGTTTAAGATTACCAGCACACTAGAAGTAAGAAAGAGTATCACTTTTGGTTGTATGGAGGTGTACTTTTGCAGTGAGCTAAAGTTCATAGTAGAATAATAATGCACTTTCAAGGGTGTAAAATGCTATGAAAAATTTACTATAAGTAATTAATCAACGATTTTTGGATAATGTTTCTTTGAGGTAGGAACTGCCTTATCATACATACTGGTACAATGGCTGGCTAGATCTCAGCTGATATCTCAAGGTGCTACTGTCATACAGCTGTTAGTAATACTTAATAATAAATAAAAACAATTATTTAATAATAAATAAAAACAATTACATGGCATTTTGAAAACAGCACCTGTCTTTCTAAACAGCAACTCATCGGCCAGGCTGAAAAGAGGCAGTCTTCTCATTCCTTGTATTTAGGGCCCTCTTGAATATAGTCTTCCTCAATATCTTCTCACTTTAATGTGGGAAACAAGCTAGTTTTTTTTTTCTGAGCAAGCTATTTTTTGAGAACAGATACCATACAGCATAGTTAAAAACGAGATAATTGGTCAACAGAATATTATTGCTTTGCCTCCTACAGGGCTGATCACTCGTCTCCGGCATCCAGTTGGCTTAATGGGACGTTCTTCACCAGCAACAGCAGGGTTTCGTTATGGTAAATTTTGAATAATGTTGTGGTAGATATTTAGGTATCAGTCTAGGCAAAAATTTGTATTACACTCATCAGGTGAATTATTCAATTAGATCAATGAATTTTCCCACTAGTAACAAACACAGAAAGTTTCATATTCACTGGAAATAAACACTGGTTTCCTAGGAAAGTGACGGAAGCAAAGGGAAAATCCTTCTGGATTCATTCAGGTTAGCATGTGTTGTGCTTCTTTTATACCCTCTAGAGCATTTCTTATGTGGAATTTTGTAAGCAGACCTAAGACTCAAATATGCCTATAATAGCCTCTCAAAGGATATCTGAATTATTTAAATGCCTAGAAAAAAATCAATTATTATTGTTTCTGAGGAAGATTTTCTTTGTTGATTCCGCAAGTTTTAGAAATAAGAATAAAATCTTAGGAATCTAAAATTCCTAAGCAGGAAGTTAATATCATCTGGCTCATGAATATATATGACAAAACAGGAATCTTTAAAATCACCTGCTGTCCTGTGGATGTTCCTGTGAATAGCAAGGCTTAACTGTTTAACTCAGTAACCATTTCTGAAGCTATACTATCAATCTGGACCTGGTTCAGAGTTTAAAACATCAAATATGATAATGCCAAAGAAGTTTTCATATATAATTGAAAGCGAACACCTTTCTTAAAGCTGCAGAAATGCCTCTGTTAAGAAATTTAAACAGTGTTCCCATTTGACAAGCTTAAAATAACCTTCATATGTAATGTATATGAGCATGCAGAGATATTCCAGACCCATATTACAGCTGTGAACAGTTGTGATGTGTCGCTGTGAGCACTAGCGGCAGCCTCTCTCTTGGAGCGTGGCTAAGGAAATTGGCTGGACTGCATTAACCTGTTGGTTTCCTGTTGTAGAGGAGTGGGAATTAAACCCCTCTGAGCTGACGTTCATGAAGGAGCTTGGGCGCGGGCAGTTTGGAGTAGTTCAGCTGGGTAAATGGAAAGCAACTGTCAAGGTTGCCATCAAAATGATCCATGAAGGTGCAATGTCTGAAGATGATTTCATTGAGGAGGCCAAAGTGATGATGTGAGTACAAAAGCTGTATGATACATAGAGATTACACTGAGATGATCCAGAAACAAACGTAGTTAATTTTATTTGTCCCAATGAATCAAAGAACACTTTGAGAACTGTTAATGCAGTTGACATGCAATATAGAAAAGTTGACTTTTGTGGTCTAAATCAGGTTGCTCCAGATGCTCGATACACTTGTTGCCAGACTTTTTTTTTTAATGGGTACTACCTTGACCTGCAAAGCTCTGTGTGTGCTGAGAGCTGTTCTTAAGCCATTCGGTGGAATGTCTAATTCAGCGTCTCTAGGGCAACTGACAGATCTTAAACTTGCCTACCTCATCTGAGAAGTTACATTACCTTTTCTCCTGATTTCCCAAATTACGTGGTGAGGGAGTACACAGGTCAAGCCTTGAAAGAGCTAATGTCCCCTGCCTGAAAGCCAAGCCTTTCCACCTCAGTTTACCAAGTCAAGGCTTTTTGGCCAGTGCCTGTATATATTTAACATATATTATGGAATGATTTCAAAGAGGGAACTTCTTGACGAATACTGTTTGTAGAAATATGTTGTCAGGACAGCTCTGAGAGCAGCTGCAGTTGAATAGAGCTTATCAAGTGCTGAGAATGAAGAGTCTAATTACTTGCCAATGACAAACCATAGCCTGACTGACAGGGACGTTTTTGACAGGCACCTCTGCCACCCGAAGCTGGTCCAGCTTTACGGGGTGTGCACATACCACAGGCCTCTCTACGTTGTGACCGAGTTCATGGAGAACGGCTGCCTCCTCAACTACCTTCGGCAAAGACGAGGGAAGCTCAGCAGAGACATCCTGCTAGGCATGTGCCAGGACGTGTGCGAAGGGATGCAGTATCTAGAAAGAAACAGGTTTATTCACCGAGATTTAGTAAGTATGATAGATTTTCTGTAGGTGATGGCAATGAAGGACTCACCGCTGCGCTCTGTGGGACACTAATATGTTCTGTAGGACTTGAGCGGTGCTGGATCTAATAAGCCAATAGTGTTTTCCTGATGACTGCAGTGCTTTGGCTGGAGAACAAGACTTTTCAGCTGTTCATTCGCCCACAAGCAGCTGGAAAAATGATGTGATAATTGACTGAATTCAGAGCAAGCCAGGAGGTTAGCATGGAAAGACATCCATGGGATATGATCCATCTGTAGGATTATCACACACTGATCACAGAGCAGCCATAATCTCAGTAATAAAAAAGGGCTGCAGTAGCAAATAATTTTATGTAACAAAATCTCTCTCCCTCCCCTTTCTTCTGCTCTCCACTGCCTTGCCTTGAGGCTGGGATATAGGGATTGCTTTTCTCCCCTATCCCTCATGCACCTGGGAGAGTTTCATTACTTTCTGCTTTTTCTCCAACACTCCTATCTGGATGCAGAGCAGAAATCTTCCTGCCCTGCCCTCTCTGGCTGCTTGAAAAAAATGGAGAGTCTCAAAAGCTTCCAAGGAGTTCTGATTCCTTTCATGAACAGTTTCTAAAAGCAATTTTTTAAAATTCAAAGTATCCTAATGCCAACATTCAGGAGTACAGCTGCTTGATTAACTAAACTTTGCATTCTAAAATTTTATTTTACTGTGCAGGAATATGTGAAATGTTTTAGCTTATACCTCAAGCATTCAGTCTGATAAGTCTACGTAAATGCAATTATACAGTGATGAAACATTTTCACTGACTTGAAGCCAGAACTTCACTTTTTTTCTTATATTTTTGAGGAAATCAATCATCCCCTTTTAGAATATAAACTATATGTGTAAGATTAAAAAAAAATGTAGTTTTCTTAAAACACTTTAGCACAGATCTCAACTCTGTTTCTCTCATTTCTCCTAGGCTGCAAGGAACTGCTTAGTCAACGCTAATCACGTTGTTAAAGTGTCTGACTTTGGGATGGCAAGGTACGAAGCCACTTCCATGACTTTCTGGAGTGCTCTTGAGCCAGCAATATCAAGGTGTTGAATTAATGGCATGGCTCACTGCTGCTCCGGGGACTCCCATTGCACTTGCTGGAATGCTAGGGCTGCTGTTTAGTGGATGCACCATGGCTGCTTGATGCATCGTTCTCTTCTTACTGGTAGAAAGTGTCTTTTTTTGACATATCAAAAGTGATTTTTGAAAAGCTCAGCGTGTGATGGGCTGCCAGGAGCTTAAAGAAACAGCTTTTCCCCAGGGTTTCTGAGCCCTGGGGAGGATCAGTGTCAGCACTGACCTTTATGGAGCTCCACAGCAGGAAGCGGCCTGTGCTCGTTGAGCAGGGAAGTGGCTTTTCTTCTTAATGTGTGGACCAGCCAAAGATGGGGAAACACTTGGTATTTCTAACCTAAGGATTCTCGCCCTCTAGCAGCTTGTGACTAAACATTTGTTTTTAAAAGGTCATCCTAGCCCGTGACAATGCCTACTGCATTGCTCCCTACAAGGGCTATGTCAGCATGAGGAGGCTGAACTCATCCAAATTCACCGAAAACAAACCTAGTGAGGAGCAGAAAGGTTGCCAGGATCCAACCTGAGTAAAAGGGACCCGAGTGGCTCACGGTGGCCAAGAAGTGGCTATGGGGACCTAGAGTGAGGTGGGTGTTGGAGGAACCTCCCCCCCCATCCAGGGAGGCCACCATGAGGCCACCGCAATACCCTCTGATCCCTCTCGGCTCGCAAAGCTACTGCCACCGGCCCTTTCACAGCACCAGTGACCTCCTTCTGTGTCCGCACCAGACCAAGAAAGGAAGGCGAAGCAGCAATTTCTCTGGGTGACCTCATTACGTGCGCTAAAAGGAGCTCACGCTGCTGCCTTCTCTGAGAACACCTTTGCTAATGTAGGTTAATACCAGGAAAAGGTGCACAAAACTTGTACGTACGCTGGGGTCGGGCTGCCAGCCTTGCAAAATGTTCACCTCGAACTTGCAGAGCCAACATCTCCTCATCTTTTTGTCTGGGAGACCTTCACATAGCTCCTATCAGCTTGGGCAAGAAAATTGCCCTTTCAGTGCACCTGAAATTTTTTTTTTGTAACGTGTCTCACTACTTGCATAACACAGAGGATGCTCAAAAATATGATGCAATTGCTTTCTTTTTCTATATTGACACAATATTTTTGTTGCATTATAAATTTCCTGGAGAAATGTAACCAAAATAACTTGCTCTTTAACTAACATTAAAATATGTTCTGTTTCTTGATTTCTTCTTTTAAGGTATGTCATTGATGATGAATATATCAGCTCTTCAGGTGGCAAGTTTCCAATCAAATGGTCATCTCCTGAAGTCTTTCATTTCAAAAAATATAGCAGCAAATCAGATGTTTGGTCATTTGGTGAGTCAGTTAGTTTAATGTGCAACATATCAGACGTTTCAGAGAAACACACTAAGCTAAACCTTATCTTATTTATTCTAAATCTTATCTTTAGCTTTACTCCTCCTTCTTTTTTTAAATCTCACCTACATTAGAAGAAAGTGTTTGTGAATAGAAAAGCTCTGTGCTCTTTTAGGAGTTCAAGTACCTGGTCTGCATATCCAGATTCTATATCCTACTTCTCCTACAAGGCAGAAATTTCATGATTCCTAACATTTATTTTTTTCTAGGTAATTTAACAGACACAGTATTGCACATCAGTCCACATGTGGTCCAAAAAAATCTTCTTCCTCTACTATCCATGAAAATACCCATCTACCCAACCTAGTTGTCAAAAAAATAATTTTGACTAAAATAGGCATTCTTTCTATTGTTACCATTAGCCAAATGTATTCATTTTAGTAATTTAATAGGCCGCTTTCTTAGCTGACTTAAATAGGGGGAAAATTGTATCATCTGAAAATTTTGCCATTTTTCTTCATTCAGCTCAGGTTGCTCTTATTTTTTTTGTCTTATTCAAAGCAAGGAATGTTTTTTTTCTTTTTTTTTTCTTTTTTTTTTTTTCTTTTTATGTGTGTGCTTCTAATGTCAAATAACTGTCAAACAATTTGTCTTTATTTTTTTTTTTTTCCTCCCAAATGTTCATTTCCAGGTGTACTGATGTGGGAAGTCTTCACAGAAGGCAAAATGCCTTTTGAAAGTAAATCAAATTCTGAAGTTGTCCGTGAGATTTCTGAGGGTAACCGACTTTATCGACCATATCTGGCACCACACACTGTGTACAAAGTCATGTACAGCTGCTGGCACGAGGTTTGTTGCTTTTACTGTCTTGTGATATTACTTTACTGTGTTCTTCATTTGAAGACCTAAAGGCAGCGTCGAGACACAAGGCATTAAATTTCATACCAATGTTAGCAGCCTCTCTAGTGCTCACTCTTCTTTTCACAAATCATGGCTAAGCTTATAAGCCTCAGTTTCTTTGGGTTGTTATATCCAACAAATGTAGGGCACATCATTAATACAATAGGTCTACATCATCCTTGCTCTTGAGTCTTCCACTGCGGTCTCACTTCTCAGCTGCATCAAATGTAAGACTTCTTTCACACCCTGTCATAGCTTCTCTAGCTCTGCTCTGAATGATGATCTTAACATATTCCTGTACAAAGCAGGGCTGCCTACAAAGTGCGGATTTTAGAGCCCCTTCTTCGGACGTGTTATAGCTGTAGTAACGCAGCAGGCTTTGCTTCCTGCTCTCTTATGCAGCCCCTTTTCACTCTCTCCACTCCAATTCACTACTTGCCTGCATGTTCTTTATCCATTGTTCCAGCAACTATTTCTTTCTGAACTGGTAGAAGAACATGAATTTCATCAGCCTCTTCATCTGAGTAATCTCTTACTAAAGCATCTGCAGGAAGTAAATCTTTTGTTTTAGATAACAGTACTCTCAGAAGAACACTGTGTAAGGTTTTCATTTAAATAGATAAGCACACACTGACTGTTACAGCAGGTACTCAACTTTTAGACTTTAATAAAGTTGGTGTAAGAGATTAATCTTAAACTGCAGAGCTTGCTGCAAACAGCTAGTGAGATGACTGGCTGGCAGAGAGAGATGGGAAGAAATCATGGTGTTTGTTCAGGTGTCTACCAACACAATTTTCCATACAGCAATACATGAAATAACACAGCAGGATAGATCCTTTCTCAGCAGCCCAGAAAACATCCCTGAGTATCATGGTTTCCTGAGTATTTTCCAATGACCCCTTGCAGCTGGAGAACCCCTGTGGAAATTCTGGTCCAGAAACAAAATAAATGATCCTTAAAGAAATTTTAGAAATTCTTTGAAAAATGGCTATGCTTATGGTTTTAGGAAGCTGTTTGTTGACTTAGTGGTAGCTCATATCTGTGTATAACCATATTCTGACATCTTCTACCATAATTGACCAACTGCTAATATATATTTATCCTCTACTTTCTTTTCAGAAACCTGATGGACGTCCTACTTTTGCAGAATTACTAGAGACCCTAACAAATATAACAGAGATGGGATAGTCAGGTTTTACGCACTTTTTACTGAAACATTAAGACTCTCAGTAGTGTAGTTGATACAAAAAGCTCAGTCCTTTACAGTCTTCTCTACTTATACCACAGTGTCAGCACCCTATGTATTGCAGCAACTGTTCAGGTTTGGCCTAATTTCACTTTAGTCATTTGAGCTCGGAAAACTGGTTTTGGACTAGAAAACCATTTGTTTTCAAGTTCAGGGAGAAAAGTCTCCTGTCTGAAAAGTAATAGCTAAGCTTTCTTGCCCCGTAGGCCTTTTCATTTATTTTTTTCTTCCAAACATAGCTTCACTAATTCCTGTAACAATATTAATAAGAAATGATTTGTTACTTAATATGATTTCATGGACTGGGGAATACAGATGAGTGTCAGCAAAAGTGATGCAGGAACCTCTGCTGAAGCTCTAAGCAGGTCGAGTTTAAAGACGAGGCCCTTTGCACCGCGAGGCAGGCGGTGCTGAAGCAAAGCACCGATATGTCAGCAGCAGCGAAGGCGGTGCTGAGCTCACCGACCGGCCACCGGAGCAGCACCCCGTGTTTGCCCCTCTCTAACCCAGACTTAGGTTAATATGCACGTTTCATTTTAATCTTCATTTTGATCAATTACAGACAAAGAAAATGCTATTACTTAGCAGTTTAAAGACGGTTATTTAATATAAGAATTAGGCCACTGACAATAAATAGTTTCTTAACACGTGATTGCATTGTGACTTATTTATAAACACATGCAGATTTGATTTTATAGCATTTTTAGACAAAATACTTAAATCTATCTGAAGAATGAAGAAATTCTCTACAACTTAATTTTACTTTTTTTCTCCATTTCCAAATTTTAAAAATAACTGCAAGAATAAAATGAAACATCTCAATCTTCCCCAATTTTGAATCTCTAAGAGATGACAGTATCTCTAGGTCAAATTCAGTCTCAGTATTAATAACTTACCTTTTGATAGATTTTGATAGATCCCTGGGGAGAGAAAGCTCTTCCATCACTTACAGTTTGGGGAGTATTTTCAAATACAGTTTTAAGGCATTGCTGCTTCAAGTTAAACGCAGTATCTTTATCCTTTTTTTTGTTATCTGCTAAAAGAATAAGGTAAAATAAAACAACGCTGCTGTGCTTTGTGCTCACAACAACTTTATGCCTAGGCCACAGCCATGCATTGTTTTTTAACCGGTGATGCTCTACAGATGCCAAATTCAATGTACATCTGCAATGTAAAAGTACCTGGAGTCTTTGAATAGCATATGAAGAATTCCTTTTAAGAGCTCTTGGGAAACAGGTTTTGCTACATTTATGACCACGGGTTAATATATAGCTAGCAGATTCAATGCTACTGGGCAATAAAAGGGAGGCTGATGTGTGTGAACGCCCTGCTCGTGCTTGCGCGCGCATGCGCCCGGGCACCGCGCACCTCGTGCCCTGAGCAAATAGTGGGGCCACTTGGCCCCCAGCTGCTGGCTAAGCTCTTACTAACACACATATATAGGTACATTTAATTGCAAATAGTGAATGCCTGACTAGGAATAAATTAAAGTGTGCTACAGCTTGCTTGGCAACATTGGAAATCTGCACTTCAGCAGCGGCAAGGAAGGCCCAGCAGGACAAAGGTCAGGTGTATTAGGCTTATTTACTTACTAAAAAGAGCTACGCCCATTAATAATGTTTAGCAATTACACCCCAGGCCTCACGGGTCCTGGGAGCTTAGCTCAGACACCAACCGTGTTCAAAAAGGCAAAACTGAAGCACAGGAATAGGGCAGCTGGGAGCATGGAGGGGTTTGCTGGCCAGTATTACAACTATTTTGGGCTTTTAAACACTTGTGTGTTTGTATGAGACACACCTAGTTATGAGGCTGCATGAGTCCTCAGCACTTGTGAAAATCCAGCCCATGGTCAAACATGAGGAAACGGACTTGCAGCAAGGCAGTGTCAGGGATGAGAAAAGAATGCAGAAATGCCCATTTTGGGGCACAAATCACTTTTGGCTTTTGATAGAAAAGAGATGCATCCAAAAATCACTGACGAACGAGTATTTATCCTCAGATGGCGAAATGATTTGTCTCCTGAAAAGCATTCCTGACAGATAACACAGATCTGTGGATACAAGCTCACGTCCGCTTGTTTTTCAGAGCAGTATTTTTTTCTCCTCTCTAAACAATTACATGACAGTGAGATAGCTGCATGATTACTTAAATATGGCCTCACTTCCACATAACCTATTAATCTAGCTGTAAATAAATATAGAACATGTAATAGAAAAGCTTGTAGCTTTTCTTTAAAAATGGCAAGGATGGATCCTGGTAAGGGAAGCCTGGAAGCCATTCACTTAAAGAGGGTTTCCAAATACACTTTCCCACTTTGTTTTGCTGCAATTTAAACAATAACTAAACGTTAGCCACAAGTATGGAACTCCAGGATATCCCCAGGTCTCAACTGTGATAAGTAGTGAGGTTTAGGTTTGGAACAAGCATCACCTTCCTTAGGGCATGGCTGTTTTAGGCTTGGCTAGGAGGGCAGGGAAAGGAAGATGGTAGAGCACGTTTCTATAGAAAGCTCTAACCCGTGAACTTCTTTCCAAATTCGCTACAGAGTATTTTACCGATTCAAGTCTCCTTGACCTATTGACATTTAATCAGCACTGCTGCATAATTAATTTAATTGCCCACTTGCCCTGCAGTCCTGCAGAAGTGCCCTGAGAAGCTGCCAGCGTGGCTTTATATCAGCATTTAAAGGCCAGAGTTTGGTTAGCCATGTGTTCTCTCTGAGGTTTTCTTTGTTCTAGCCCTTAACCATACCGCTGCTTTTGTAATGCTTCCGATAACTTTAAATAATATCTTTTGTATCTCTGCCTAGAAGACCTGAACCATCACCAAAATCCTTTCCACTGGTAATGGGCATTATAAAAAAAAAAAATTGCTAATATATTGGCTTTGGTATTTCGAACCCATTATTTTTGCCCCCCAACATGCATGTCTTCCAACAGCTGGTTTAACCATCAGTATTAACCGTTCCTTGTTGAGACTTATCCATAACCCAAGTAACAGTACAACATCCTGGCAAAGCCAGGTAACCATCTGTGAGGATCCCAAACTTCTCACTCTCCCATTACTCTTCCCCCAGTCCCATTACAGACTCTTCAGCTGACTGAGAAGATACAATAGTTTCCCCCTTGGCTTTTTCAGGAGAGTACAACATTCATCTTTCCAAACACAAAAGCTACTCATGCTTTTGTATGACCATGACCAGCTCAGATGCACATGAGCTGCAAGGTTATCAGCTAGACAGTCCTCTTCATCTAGCATGAGAAACAGTCATATACAGGCCCAGCTACTGAAACCAAGAAACTCACTTCAGATCCATTGGATAACATTTAAATGCTTACCAACAGCATGGCTTTTATTGCTTTTCCTCCTTAAAAGCAATCAAAAACAACAAGACAAGGTCATTTAGTCATTTAGTACTCAGTCCATGAATACTTTATTACAATAATAGTATAATTTCATTAAAAAATTAGAATTATCTCAACTTAGTAAATATAAACACTTTCAAAAATAACATCTCTTATAGCAAATGTTAGTGTATACAAAAAGAAATCAATAACTCATTTCTTAGTACTATGGATAGCAGAAAAAATAACCTTTAACTTTGATTTTCTGAAACTCACAAGAAAATCACACTACTTTCCCTGGAGAGGTTAAGTTATTTTATATAAAAGTAGTTATGCATGTCCAGGAAGAAATACAAAATTATTAGTTGGTATAAGTTAACTGATTGTTAGGAGTACACATAGAAAAAAAACACGTCCCTGTCAAAAAAAAGAAAAAAAAACCACAGAGTACTACTATGTGTAAAAAAGCCAACGCAAATCCATGCACGAATTGGACTGGTTATTCTTTGCTACCAAAAACCCCTTCAGTCACACAAAATTGATAACTACATAAGCAAATAGTATGGCCACTAGCTGCGCAAAATGATTTCCCTTTGACTTTCTAGGGTCAATCAATATTGTCTTCTTCAGTTATTCTATAAATTATGAGTAATTCACACTGCAAAAAAACAATAGGAGTTTTGTAAACAAAGTTGGAGCTATCCTAGAGTAAACTGCATTTACTCATATTATCACCTTCCTTTAATTCCAAAGTGTTCATATCTTGGATTTGACCAATAGAACTGAAGTATTTTTCACATTACCTATGAAGACATGACACTATAATTTATATTTCTCCTAGTCCTCTGATTTCTGGAAAATTTTTAACAATTGCATTTGATAGCCAAGCATTGCTATCCACCTCATCACTTGGAAAGCTGAAAAATAATCTACAGCTGAATACACTACATGGTCAATATATTAACACGTCAAGAACATTTTTGAAATGTGAGAACATCTGCTTTTGTTATGATATAACTGCTGCCACTTGCTGCACTGTTATGTTGGCAAGATCATCTGCCTACCTTCTGTAAAGGACAAGAGCTGCATACACTGTTTTTGTCACATATTCAGAAACAACCCCCCCAAGGAAAAAAAGAGTTTTTTTTTTTTTTTCTCCTATATGTTTGTAAAAATGTTGAAATTTAGAAATTATTTTGATTTAGTACACTGTTACTCTAGTCTTCAGTAGTTTTTAAAACATGATTAGAATAGAGAAAAGGTAAGTAACAAGAGAAAGGTTTCATGCACATCTTCCAAAACTAAATGCATGAGTTTTGCATCAATATTAAACTTTGCACAATGAACATAAAAATATCTGTAGCAACCATTTTGCTCTTGCAAGGCAATTAGGAGTTTTCACCCAGAAGAACAATTCTGTACCCACCTGAAGGACACTTCTACCTGCTACACTTTTACTACTCTTTGCAAGTTAAGGAATTCACAGCCTTCATTATAAGAAGGTTCCAGTTTGCATATAAATCTTGCCTTGTTCACATTCACTCTTGATCAAGCCAGCTTTATTTTCTTTTTCATGTCAGAATCCTTTGACAATGTTCCTGAACTCACATTTAAAAACCCTGAGATGTGGAAATAACTAATTTTCTGATGAGCTATTAATGACCCACACATGTGGCTGCCAAAATAACTTTCTTGCTCATAAAGTGGGAATAAAGGGGATGGTGATGAGTAAAACGTGGTTTGTGCAAGGTTTTAGGAGATAGAGATCAGTGACCACAAATGAGGAATAAGCAGTTGAAGTAATCTTGAAATCTTGAAGTAATATAGTAGATTAAGAGATAAAACATTTATTAGAGGTGAATATTCATTTCAGAAAAGAAAGAGAAGCCAAGGAAAAGCAATTACTGTAACGTTTCAGTGTTTCTTAACTACTGTTTGCAGCCCTTCCTTTACCTAGTATTTTTAGAAGTAGAGCACTTCTTTGAAATGAATTCTGCTTTCATACCAAAATATAGAGTAATAGGATTATTTTGCAATCAAGAAATACAGGTCTGCTTCTAGAAAAAGAGAAAAAAAATAAAGCTTAAAGGGGTTATGATGTATGGATTGAAGTATTCAGGGGAAAACACTGAAATAAATGAGTTCTCTTCCTTTGCCTCAGAGTAATATAGAGAAGAAATTACTAACTGCACATATTGGTTTGCTGCCTTTGAATAAAGCATTCTTTCATCTTAAGTAATGTTTTAAGAGTGAACAGCAACTGTTTTCAGGCCTATAAACAGCTTTTTTTTTTTTTTAAATTGTAACTTGGTCATAATTTTGAAGTAAAAAGGTACATTTGTATTCAGGTTTTTGGGGAGGGAAAGATTCCTAGAGGACTAAAAAGTATAACTTAGTTATTGAAAAAAGGAGTTTGAAGGAGACTGGTTATTGAGAACCACATTTCATACCCTTTTTGTGCAAAACATCTGCAAGGTTCATTGGCACTCAAAAGTAAACAAACTAAAAAGCCTTACATAAAATTTGGTATTAAAAGATAGGATTAGACAGCCTTTTCTACATATTATATCTCCATTGAATATCCTTCAGGTAGAATAGCAACAAGCTTGCTTGGCAATGAAATTTTATTTAAATATATGTATGTATATGAAAAGCTTGAAATATCAAGGCCATTACTAAGATAATAGCAGACTGCTTGTTACTTTAGCCAGGACATTATCTTTTACCATGATGGAAAATTTGCACTTTGTAAATATATCTAAGAAAACAACTTTTAATTTTTAAAAATCCTCCAGCAGTTGTTATATATAGAAATCAGACAAACCTATTTATTGCCTGATGCTGAAACCACATCAGGTTTGTGTCCGTCTTGTTCATTACCAGACCTTTACATTCATTTCGACTGACAGCTGGCTACTTTGCGCAGCACAGAGAGGGGTATCCCACACGTAACTCCCTTCACAGGTGGCCTCCCAGAGGCCTGCAGAAAGGTGAAGTGTTCTGAGGGACTCAGGCGGGCTGAGTCTGCACTTCATAGTCCTTCAGTGAGGAAAAGTTGCTCGAGAACTTGCTTGACTGAATAAAACATTGTCCTCCTCATGTACCAAAGTTGGATTTTCCATGTTCTCCAGCAAGGTTTGACAGGAGTCACATTCATGGCTTGGCAGTGAAGGTGGTTTTACAACCGTGGACATCAGCTGGTTCCAGGTGATGTTAACATTTTTGAAAGCATGCAAGAAAAAAATGCCTATGATGATAGTGCAGAATCCACTCAGGGTGCCAGTAATGTCCCCTGGGTCCATGCTGTTCCACTCCTTGAACAGGATGATGGAGCACGTTACCACCGTGGTGGTGAAGCACACATAATAAATAGGTGTTACTAGAGACGTGTTAAACATGTCCAGCGCTTTGTTGAGGTAGTTGATCTGAGTGCTGACCGAGAGCACTAAGACTCCCACCAGAACATAAACCAACGGCTGTCGATAAACTGGCTTCCCCTTCAGCATTTGTTTAATGGCAATGCCAAGGCCTTTGACAGATGAGACAGAGAAGGCACCAATGACTGAACAAATTAAAATGTAGATCAATATATTTGTCTGACCTTTCTTTGGAGCCACAATAAAAATCAGCACGAGAGCGATGGCTGTTATGAAAACTGCAAATGCGACAAACACTGTGTGAAAGAGGAAATAGAAGAGTAACAAACATGAGAATGTCAAACTATGTCCAAATATGTGATAAAAAACATTCTATTTCTCTAACACTTCTCTATGAACTGTAGCACAAGTTCATTGCAGTTCTACCCATCTAACACTTCTAGTGAATTAATTCAAACCGTTTATTTAAAATACTTATGGCAGCTATAGACTTTATTCAACTGCTAGTACTGACTCCCTATAAAGAAGGAGAAAATATTTTGCGAGATGGATGAAATGGCAATGGTCTCTTCAATCTCCAGATAAAAGTTGTTTCTTTTCATTAAAGAGTGGCTCTCATCCCCTTGAAAGGGCAAGTACAGAGCCTTTGAGAAAAGCATATGAACCCACACAGTAACGATATATTAAAAAAAATATTATGCAACTATGGACTCAACTATCACAAAAGGTCTCAAGAGATTAACTTGGCTGTATGATGAGCCTCATTTTGTCCTAAGGTTCACTTCCCCTTGCCAAGTTCTCCCCTTTCTCCAACATGCTTTTGCTTTTGATATGCACCGTACGACCCGGAAAGATTAGTTGAATTTAATATGAACCCTCACACTCAGGGCACTCAGAACAGGGCTGTAAGCAGAACTCAGAGCTAGATAGCAACTCAAACGGAGTTAAGTCAATGCTAAAGGCGAAGGTAACTGAAAGTGTTATCCATTACTTGGGTTATGGAGCTTTTCATCAGCACACAAGGCTGGAAGGGCAGGAAGTAGTAGCACATCCTTTCTTAGCCAAATAATCTACAAGAAGCCATGTAAGAGGCACTGCTCTTAAGCCTGTATCCTTGGCAAACAGTTAAAGTGCCCCCACGGAAGCTCTCTGTTTATATTGGTTTTAA
Source organism: Nothocercus julius (assembly GCA_013398735.1). Lineage (NCBI taxonomy): Eukaryota > Metazoa > Chordata > Aves > Tinamiformes > Tinamidae > Nothocercus > Nothocercus julius. The sequence goes on from VZSV01000017.1 coordinate 6,822,398, forward strand.
GGGATTGTGGGCTCTTGGCAGAATCATCCCAAGAAAGCTCTGCAGCTGGGATCTTCCTGCCTGGGATCCTGCTAAGCCCTCGGAGCTCTTCCCGAGGGACCCATATGCTCCCAGCTGGAACTTCGATAGTGTTTACACTTCTCATTAGCCAGTATTTGCAAGCATAAACTGCAAGTTCAAAGTCTGTGAAAAGAGTTAACCAATTTCTAGCCTTCTCACACATCAGTAAATTATTGTTACAGGTGGGGAAGGAAAACTGAAATAATCCCCTCTCTAATTGAGGTCAGAAGCTCAAACGATTACTGTACTTCCTACTTTCTGAGCCTATCCTTAGGCATTCAGCATACGCAAGCCCCTGCTCTTCTCCATTCCGAGTATGGCAAAACATATGGGGACAAAGAGTTTATCCAGAGGCATTCAGGGATGAACCTTCCCTCAAAGGCCCTTATACAATGAATAAATAATATTCTAGGGTAACATATTTCTTTTATAATAAATATCTAGTTAAGTGTATTTTAAATGTCTAGATAAAGCATTGCAGGAGATTGTTGTTGCCGTACATGTATTAAGCAGCAGGCTAATCTTTAAATTCTATTACACAATACTTAGCAGGTTGCCTGCCATACACTGAAAAAATACTAGACTGTAACTATAAATATATTTTAAAGTTTCATTCCTGTATTTGCTGATATTTATTAAAGTAACAGGTAACTTTCTGTACAGTTCTTCAAGAATCTGCACCAACCATTAAGATCATTAAGAACATTATGACTTTTTGTTATGCAAGGACATTGTAAATATTAACTGTGTAATCTACCTAAGGCACTGTAAAGGCACAGGTTATAAACAGCTTAATGAATTAATGCATTATCTTTAATTCTGTGTATTCCAAGAACACTTGACCATTGAAGGAGGTGGACTTTGGCAGTTTCTACAGTCACAGTCATGCAACCTACAGTACATACAGACTGTTGCTTCCTTGGCAAAGTAGCTTATAGGACCTGTTAGGCATCACATTACGATTTCCTCCACCTAACACCACCCATCTGCTACTACTCTTGCTAATGCAGCGTTACCAGTAAGAGCAGAGAGTGAGCATACAAACATATACATGTATAAAATAAATAAATAAATAAAACCAGGTTCCTATTTGTTTAGGGATTCTTAGCATCTCCATATAAAACCCTGCTCACAGTTATATCCAGAACTAGTGGCAATCACAAACTTCAGTTCAATTCACTCGCTCACCAATAGATCCAGTGAAGTAACAGCACTCAAGTCTTTCACATAGCATTTTGCATGAAATATTGCAGGTTAAATCTACAGACCTGGATCTTGCAGCTTTACTTCCATCTCGCCCAGCGAGGTGACCTCCTGCTCCTCGGGGGCATGGATAACCATGACTGTAGACCCCAGCACGCTCAGCACACAGCCCAGCTTCCCGTGGATGTTCAGCGTCTCATTTAAGAAGTAAGAGGACAATATAGCACTGTGGGCCAAAACACAAACACAAGGTTCAGCTCCACCAGCCGTGCGAGATGTTAGGAATGTGCCTGCACAGCATGGCAACAAACCAAAGCCTCCTGTGAATCTGGATACATGCAAAACCAGTCTGAAATAATCAACATTTCTACTTCCCTGCACTTTTAGGATCTGTGAGGGGGGAGGTTAGCGACTATGATCCTTTCCTTCCAGGTGGTAAAGGTCAGAATAGCTAGAGAAATTTCTCATCATCCATGGATCCTCAGTAAGAGGTGCGTATTACTCACATAACAGCCTCAGGCACCTCTAAGTTAACCACAGGAGCTACTAATTTTGACAGAAGAAAAAAAAAAAAAAAAGATTCCTTAATCCCTTCCTCAAGTTCTTGCACCTGAGGACAACATGGCCCAAATGAGGCGGCCTCACAGTGCGGCTCATTAGCCAGCGACTGCCCAGCTTCAGGCCCGGGAGCAGGCTTCACCACAGCTGGAACTCACAGAAATACAAATTCACAAATGCATGTTTTCAAACCATCGATGAAATGACAGCACAGTTTTTGCAGGAGGGAGAGATCTCGCTGATACTGAGTTCTCATGAATTCTCATTTTCACGAAAATTGGAAGATCGCTACCCACATCAAAGGGAAGGCAGTTAAAACTCAGCCTGCTTAGAGAAGCAGCAGCCAGTGAGTGTGCAGCTACCTACACACCAATCACAGTATAGCTGTAGGTGACTGAGTTACACCAGCTTTATTTAAAAAAAAAAAAAATCTGTCTTCATAGCAGTTTTTTTTACTACAAGCATTTTTTTTTAAAACTACAAACACTTTAAAAAAAATGCTGCCTAACTTAGCATATTACATGAAACATACTGTTTAAAACTATGTCCTTCAAAACCGTACCTTTATGTGTAAATTATAATAATTCAGTATTGATCAGAATTTTCCAGAAAGTTAGCTGCTAGTATAATCCTTGCCTTCTCTGCTTCTGTGTAATTCTTGTTTATGCATTTGTTCCAGTATTTGGAAATGATTTATTTCTTCATATGTTGGAATTAGAGAGTGTTTGAAGGGTGTTCACCAGACAAAAAAAAAATCCCTCCACAAATTTTAACTATGGATATTAAAATTTTATTTGCCTTCTTTCCTGAAGAACTTGAAAAAGGAAGAACAAAAGGAAACCCAATATGCGTATCAAATCTACCTTAATATGAAGTTATCTTCCCATTAAAAAAAAAGGAAATGTTTGGGAAATATCTTTATAGGGCAATATATATGTTCTTTTAAGTCTTGTTACAGCTAAAGAACAAGATAGGACTTTTTAGGAAAGCTTCAGTCCTCTACATGTTCTCAAATGAGATAAATTACAACCTTCTACCACTACGGAGCAGCAGTGCATCTGGTATGTGCTGGTAATAAATAGCTTAAAATAGACGTGGAAGGTTGTTGGGAAAGAGTATGTGAATCTTTGGAACAACACGTCCCCTTCCCTCTACCAAGGATACTCACAGGGAACTTTCCACCAAAGGGGAAAAATCATCCTTTGGACTTGCTCTTCAATTTTATTAAAATTCTCTGCTTTCAGTCAAAGACATATTTTTCCCCTCAAACAGCGAATGATTCATCTTAAGCGTTTGCTTCCAATTTGTACTAACCTTATAAGCACACTCAGTGCACCCAAGGGAGTAACTAAAGTTGCAGGGGCAAAGGCATAGGCAGCAAAGTTGGCCACTTCTCCCAATCCCACTGCAAAAGAAAAAAAACATTTAGATTGAGGTTGGGTTGAAGGGGGCAGTGGAGGCAAAAGGAATACTATTACAAGTATTTTGTATGATAGAAATGACAATAATAGGAAAACAGATATAGTAGAAAATATCATACTGTTTTCTATATGATACTTCTTCAAGTATCATACTTTTCTCTACATTAAATGTGCACACTTTGCTTTCAAAATCATCGGCATTAGCCCTTCTGCATATAATAAAACTAAAAACAGAATCAAGTTAAATCTCTTAGTGTTAAATATTATAGCGAAATTTCAATGATAATGCCAATGTCATAGAACAACTCTGCAACTGCAACACCTTTGCAGAAGGAGCATGACGGGGCTTCAGCTCTACTGCTTTTGACTGGATATTAAAGTACTATTCTGCAGGGAGCACTAAAGAGCAAACAAAATGCTTGAGACCTGGGATATCAGAATGACTTTCAATATAAAGGTAATTGCAATGAAATTCCTTTTAAGTGAGAAGAAAAATGGGAAAAAAAAAGGTGTAATTAATCTACTTAAAACAGTGTTTTACACGTTTACATTTACACGTAGTTTGAAAGAAAAGAGGTGACTTACTTGACAGTAATCCAGCCCACCAAAGCCATTCCTTCAAATAAGAATATCCACCCTGTCCTGAAAGGGGAAAATAAAATTGCATCTTAGAAGAAAAAAAACACTTTATTATAATAAGCAATATGACAGCTTCACCTTTCCAGCAAATTATATAAAGTAAAATAACATATTACCTGGATGTGACATGAAGAATATTTTCCTTGGTTTTGACAGATACTTTTATTAAGCACTCTACTTACAGAAGCTGGTTTTTCATTAAATATACATGGAGGAAAAGTACAAAGCAGAAGAGGAAAGTTGGTGAAGATTGCTGATGAGGTCAGAAAATACGCTGCCCTGTATCCCTAAGAACGTGGTCAACTCAGTCCTTGTAGCCACGTGCAGAGACATAATCTTGTGTTTCTGTCCCCTGCTGGCTTACCCGCTCTGGTGGCTCCTTTGGTGGCCAGTCTCAACAGGCCCTTCTTCTTCAGGATGAAGCTGGCGCCAATGAAGGTGCTGGAGCCTATGGCCAAAGCCAGGCCGACGTAGAGCTGGCACCTGCCGCCGGCGGCCGCGGGAACGCTCTGCCTCGTGCCGTTGAAGGGCCCGTCCACGGAGGCGAGGGGGGACGAGCGCAGCGCGGACACGTTGATGACCCGGCACCACGCCTGGTAAGCATCGCGGCAAGCCAAGGGCAGCACGGCGCCTGCGAGGAGGAAGGGGACACGTGACACACGAACCAGGCGCGGCTCCTTCGCGTGTGACACCAGCTCCAGGCCCAGGGTGAAGAACCAGCCCTGTCACCCACAGACAGACTCCTTATTTCATACGTCTTTCGCACTGCATCAGCTCAGACAAGCCATTAGGCAACACTCAGGATTGCATCATAGAATATTGTTTTCAACACAAAATTCCACACAAAATCTTAAAAGATAACCTGAAATCTCAAACAGAAATTGTTCTTTGGCATTGGGCAAAGGCCACACCCCCAAAACACAAACATACACCCATTTGCGTACTGAATAAACCTCCTATTGCTCCAGGCTTCTGTTTTACATTTGTATCAGAGATCTATGACTGACAGATGAAGAATAAAATACTCTAAACAGACAGCAAACTCTTGTTGCATATGGGCATTCACAGGTTTTATTAAAAATGTTTAGGGCCACCATGTAAGACAGATCTTCTTTAACCCATTCTTTAAGGTGGAGGCCTCATTACAAGTCACAAAAACTTTCATTTAACCCAAACAACTTGTAAATGGAGGAGGACCCCATTGGCAAGGGACCATCCTCCTGCCTACACCTGCAACGTGGTGCGGGGCAGAATGGTGCTGAGCTAACATCGAAGATACAGCTTTCTAGTCAACCAACCCTTATCAGCATCAGACTACAGCATCCTGTAGGGATGACACCATTGGAATTAGCCAGGCCAGTTTTTAAAGGAAGCAGAGGTATGGCATTCCTGAAACAAAGTGTATAGTTATTTTGCATGAGAAAAAAAGGATAGGAGAACACCAACGCTGCCACATGGCTTCCAGTAGATAACGCAGGAAGTTTCACAGTTTCTCAAGCCAGGCTGGCAGCAACAGCGGGCTGTGCTGCCATCCAAAGGGACCTGGAC
>VZSV01000017.1:6883907-6900024 GCA_013398735.1 Nothocercus julius
TTGAAAACAAAATTGGTTTTAATCAAGCTGTGCAAATAAAATCTTTAAGGGGAAATGGTTCTACAGAAAATGAAATACTTTGAACAACAGTCAAAAAAAAAAAAAAAAATCACTTTCAGAAATGGAAAACTGATAGGCCATGTAGATTTTTTTATTTAACCAAGCTTTTAATAAAGCCAGTTCATAGATTCTTACTTTTTTCTTGTTTGTAGTTGCCATGCGGTCACCGATGTAAAGAGATTTGCCATTCGGGTGGCTGTCCTCTGAACTGCAACCAGAAGGTTAAGCTTCGATGTCCCTGTAAGAGACTGAAAAAGGTAAGTTCTCAGTGACAGCTGAGAGACGTATCTTTGTGTTTTGTTTGTGCGTGTCTCCTTTTAGGCTTGTGTGACTGGATTTTCTCTCGTGTGGATTAGGATAGGTCCAGTTAGTTCAGTAGAATTGTGGTAGTTCATGTCAGCTGTAGATCTGGGCTGCAATATAGAAACATTCTCTAGAGAACATAAAATCCTGTTAGTTCTAAACTATCAAGCTATTGTAAGGCAGCTAACATCTGCAAGCACACTTGAATCCTGGTAGCTCTACTGGAAGATTAGTTGAGATGATCTGGAGTGATTTAAGAAGAAGAAAAATTCCTTCCCCCCCGCCCCGGACAAGTTGGAAAGTGTTCCACCTTAGGTATTTAATGTAATCAATTTTAGTTTTCTGGAAATCTAAAAGCAACTACAGGCATCAGCATTTTATTTTATTCCCTGCCTAAATGTTCCCATTGTATTCAGTATTTCTTTTACTCTTGTAAAATCCAGAAAAAAATTGGTTAAATGTGTAATTGGACTTCTGCTTTCCTATTTTTAAAACTGCTTTCCTAAGTCTTAGGCCAAGCATAATTGCAGATGGAAGGAGTAGCTATTAGTAAGCTTTTATAACAGCTCACTTATGTCTAGCTGTTAATATCTCTAACTTTCATAGGGTTTTGAAATACATAGAAAACGTGTCATATCACCTACTCTTCCATATTCTAGTGCTGAATTGTGTCTTACTGTGCAGTTACTGATATTTAGACCAGTTCAGATTTTGTTGTCCCAAATGAAAGGGTGTATTTTTCACTTCTGTGGTTCTCCAGTTCAGGAGTGCTGCCAAGAAAGAATGAAATACACTTTTTAGGATATTTTTTGACCAGCTGGAATCTTCAGGAGCCTGCTGCTCTGAAATATCTGCTTACTTTAGATTTAAAGTTTGTTATGTTTAAAAAGAAAAAAAGGGAAAAATTTGATCATGAGGAATAAGACAGAGATTGCCATGAACGGTCTTTAATTTTTATGTGAAGGAAGTCTACTTCTTAAGTAATCAAAATGTTCCACTTGACTCCCAGGAAAATAAGAATTTTTTTTTTTTTTTTTTTCATGGAGGAAAAAGAACTGTTCCTGAAATATTGGCCTATTTTCTGGAGGTCAAACCAAAATTCCTCTTCTTTCTCATACAGAAAACTAAATTTGTAGAGGATAAATAGTGGCAGAAGGATAGATTGTGGATAAATGGACCTTATTTCAGTTGCAGTCATATGAAATTGTCTTAGTTTTACAATGTGAAAACAATTTTGCAGTGATTTCCTTGTATGAACCTGCCCTTGGCAGTGATCCTAGTGGGTACGTGCTTTCTCCAGAGGTCCCCCGTCTGCATCTACTGAGAGCTGCACTGTCTCCAGCATCTCCAAGCCTCCCGTACGTGGGTGAAACATAAGAGTGGTGCCTGTGTATTTTGCTAGTAAAGTCAGTGATCGTGAAAACAAGGAAGAGATTTTAGTATCTAGTAATTACTGCTGAATTCTCTGCAAACCCTCTTATATTTTGTTTACATATGGTACTGGCAAAGCTTGAAGTTTATGGGGCACCTACTCCATGCTGTGCTGTAAATAAATCCCATCCTGATGCTGAACAAGTAATCTCGATTTACCATAGGGAACCATTACTAGCGTGTATCCTTGCTCCTGCTGCTACCTGGATTTGTTTGATAGCTCGCTTTGTGACAAAGACAGGCCTGTCATCTAGTCTGGTGGGGATAACTTGTGTGTGTTGCTTTGGCTGGGTCAGTTTTAGCTATTTCATTATGCCACTTTGACTCACTTTTCTGTCCTCTGTGTTCTAGATTAGAGTCAAGTAATTGATTCTATAAATTCTGGAGTCCTATATCAGTCTTTCTTAAGCAATTTATTGTTGTGGGAGGAGTCACTGAACCAGCACAACTAATATCAAATGTGTGATTGAATGGCTTTGAATATAAAGCAGGAGGAATCTTTTCCCTTGCTAGCATTTAAAAAAAAAAAAAAAAGGTTTTTTTTCTAAACTAAATGTCCTAGTGTTGCATCGTGACATTATGCATGTAAAATGTACAGATAAAATACTAGAATTTATAAGTCTGTCAATTTCTTGTAGTCTGCATTTTTAGCCATCTCTGTATTGGTCAGGTGTTGTTTTTAACATACTTGATTTGTAGAAAAACTAGACATAGCAAAAATGTATTATTCAAGTGTACCTATATTTAAAATTCATGTTTAGAAAAACCTTAATTGTAGGCTGTTTATTTTAATGTACCATGCAAATTTTATGGATTTCTTTTAGTATGCATTATGAAAAATCACATCTTGTGATTCTCCTGCATATCACTGACAGTATAAATAAGCCAACGTAGTTGGCTGTTAGCTGTTGTGTTGCTATACCTACCCAGCAGAATCTTTGCTGTACTTTTCTGGCTTTAAAATATTGCAGGGGCAAGAGTGGAGATTTTTTTTTTCATGAGGAGATATTGCCTCATGGTCTCAGACAGTACAGTCGATCTGTAGGCTGTTGAAAATCAAGTGTGTGAAATTGTTGAGACTGAGTGTGCTAACTCTTTATGCTAGAATCTACAAAATTGTATTACTTAGACTTAAGTAAACAAGTGAGAAAATAGAAGGAAAAGAAGGGATTAAACTTCACTATTTTGTTTATTCTTGCTTTCAGTGTAGCTGATGAGAAAGAAGGAAAATAGCAAAGGGCAAAAGTTGATACAGAGTTGAAGATTTGACTAGTGTTTAATAATTGCCTGTATCTTCTGAGTAACTAGTGTTTTAGCAAATAAGAATTTTCATAATGAAATGGACTGCATAATTTAAACTTTTTGTATAGAGTAATGGATTTTGAAAGACTTTATATCTCTACTTAACAGGAATTACAGTGCAGCAAGGTACGAGAAGGCCAAGTTTCACTGGAATGTGATGCATTGTGCAAGGAAATGAAACGGAAGGCATCTGAGGTAATTCAGCTATTGCAGTTTTAACTTATTCTCCCCACTTCAGGAAAAGGGGAAAAAATGAACAAACTATCCTTTCAAGATAGGAGCAGCAGGACATGCAACATAATCAAGTAGATGTGGGTTTAATAGAACCTGGCTTTTCAGATTGATTGATCTGGTTTAACATGGAAAAAATAAAGCTGGTGAGAATAACATCGTTTGCAGTGCTAATTAATTTAATGAAGTACTCTGTTATATTCCTGAGTTGTATGTGCATGTGTGTGCACACTTGTGTGTGTGTTAAAACTGGTTCTTTCCACTCCGAGATCAAGCCGTGATCTATGATGGTAAAATAATGATGTCGTAAGAATAAGGGCAGTTACTTCACAGCGCACGTGCAGCTTAATCATTCATGACAGTGTGATCCAGCACACTGCAAGGGTTACCCTGAAGTAGGAGAATTGAGTGTTTTCAGCAATTGCAGCCTACTTAAGAAGTGAGCTCTGCCCAGGTCTGCCCTTTTATGGAGCACAGAAATTACTACAACACATCACATAGAGGCAGAATCTCTATCTTGCTTTTATAAGCTTTTTATAAAGACATAAACAAGATTGGTACGCGCCTTGCTTGGCTTTCACTGGGGAGGTGTGACGTACCCAGGAACTCCTTGGGTAAAACTGACTTCGGTCTGCTTCTACTCAGAAGCAGAATCCTTCTGCTCAGCATTGATACGCAGGTTCTACCAAGTGTCATACAAATCAAAGTCCCACACTCTTACTTGTTGCTCAGCTTGTTAAGCTTCTTGGGTTTTGCCCCCCAAAGTCCCTGCAGCAGTAAGTGTGGAGTTAAATTTGTGGGATGCTGAGTGCAGGAACAGAAGGTGAAGCAGTTAAAGGCCTACGGGAGCTGAGGCAGAGGAGCACGTTTCAGTGGGGTTGCACCTGGAAGTGCTAATGGCTGAATTCCCCTAAGGTAGCAAAAAGCAATCTTGTTGAAAGAAATCGTCTGTCTGAAGAATACCTGTGTTTCATCGTTTTAAGCAGTATTTGCCAATTTCTGAGTATTTGTGTAGCATAAGATCTTACAGCTGTCTCATTCGAAGTTACTATTTTACTTAGGTAAACTACTTTTACTTAGGTTTACTTGCTTCTGCTGCTGTGGTCTATATCGAACAAGGGTTTTGTTTTTTTTTTTGTCTAAAGTTGTAAAATTCTACTTAAATGCTTACTAAGCAGTTTTGTGCATTCTGTGTTGACTTGCAAATGATGCGCTAGAAGAGTAAATGACAAGTTTACCACAACATGTCAAGACTGTAATGTCTGTTAAAAATCACAGCCATTTACAGGGAGAATTTAGTTTGCTGTTGCAAAATGACCATCAGTGTCCAAAAATGAAGCCTTAACTCTTATAAAACTGTATATAATCAACATTGTGATTATATTGGTGAATTTCCATCCTGTAAAACTCACACAACTATAACTGCGCCAGCGTAAAATGCTTTTTTGTTGCATTATTCCACATTTGTGATATACTCCTTTTCTTTTGGAGCAGATGTGCCATTAGAGGGCAGTAAAATATCAGGAGGCTAGATAGAGGTGCTGCTTTTTCACACAATACTTTGCAACTACAGATGAGATATGCATGGATGAAAAGATCTTTTGTATGTTACTCTAAAAAGAGGTTCCCTTACTGTGTCTAATTCTATAAAATTCTCCATTAAAAAAAAAAAAAAAAAGCTTTAACAATTTTTAAAGCCATTGTAAAACCTGCAGATATGATGCTGTTTTATTGGCCCTGTCCTTAGCAGACACAGTTTCAACTACTTAGCACACTAAGCTCAGTTTTAACAGCATAGCTGAGTCTACACTTGTCACTCATAATATGCAAGTCATAATAAACGTATGATATAAACATATATGAACATATTTATATGTTTACGCACACAAGTTATTATTAGGATGGAGTTTAATTTCAAATTATAAATCAAATTTTTGATTTTAACTTTTTTTTTTTTTTTTTAACTTATCCATATTCAGTGTCTTCTCGCCTTTCAGGACTTTATATGCCCCATTAGTGACCTGCTTTTCACTTGACAAATCCTGGTTATGCTCTCTTCTTTAGGCAGAAGCCACTCCATCTTGCGTATGTTCAAGGTCCACATCTTTCTGGTGTTGCTGGACCAAAACTGAATGCAGGAGCTTAGATTCAAGGACACCCTGTGTTTATATATTGACATGTTTTCTGCTTGGTTCTTTCTATAGTTGTTGTTTTTAGTATTTAATTTGGTTTCTTGAAAGTTACAAGACTTTTCTCTAGAAGTATGACTGTTAAAACTTCTTTTATGATTTTTGCTTGATGGACTACTTTGTTACATTCACAGTTTGCATTGCCCCATAAAGCAGTCTGGATATGTATTATCCAAAATATAGCGTATTCAGTACAAATGTGCAAGTTACTTTTACCTTAGTAGTCATGGTATATTTAAAGCACTTGAAATAAGGTGTGTTTATATATGAGTTACATACATATGCAGGTATTACCTGTGTATGTAAATGGTTCTGAATTGGGGATTAAGATGCTGACAATTTAGAGTAAATATCTCTAGCATTTTTCCTGGCTGCTAGTGAATAAACACTTCTTTTCAGGTTTTGAATTTGTTGGTTGTGCTTATTGGTTTAAAATTGGTCAGAAGCCAAGTTTATAACCTGGTGCTATCCACTCTGTGCTCAATCTTTTGCAAGTGTAAGATGCTAGTGCTTTTTTTCCCAGAATATTTTATGATCTTTAAAAAAAAAAATAATGAAAGCACACCTGAAAGAAGTTTTGATTCCTTCTGTTGAGAGCCTGTCTATAAAAACTAATTATAATTCGGTGAGCAAACAGATTTAGTTGTTGTTTCCAACAGTTGCTTGTTTTCTGTCTGGACAGATAAAAGAAGCTGAAGCCAAAGCTGCTATTGAAGAGGAGAAACGAAGACAACAGGTATCAACCTTTCTTTCTTCTCCCACACTGCATCAATTTGTTCTTTTACTAAATCATTTATTTTACATGCAGCTAGCGATGCAATTGATAAAGTGATAGTCACAATCTTTCCCGTCAGCTGGTGTCTTACATTAAGAAATCTGTGCTATGAATGGCTTATGGTTAAGAGTCCAAATGTTTTCCCAAATACTTTTATGTATAATGGTAATTAAATTGGTTCATGTTTTATTGTATGTATGTATGTACTTTGAATTTTTATTAAATGTTTTAGAATATATAAAAAAACAAAACCAGAGTTGCTCAGTGGGCTCCATAGCCATTTAAATATTGGCTGGAGCTTTTTTCAACCATGAAAGAATGAAGAAGCATAAAGGAGTCATTTTCTCTGAGGTCTCTGTGGGGGGAAAAAATGTGTGTTTACTGTGTTTGCTATTGTCATTAGTTGCTGCTGTTGCCTGTTGTTGATGAATGTATGTTGACAACACTGTAATCCAGGAGGTTTCTGTGCCAGCTGCCTGGTCTCTAATAGTGATCTTATTTCAGCACATGGTTGTAGGCTTGGTTTGATGGTGCAGGTTTGGTCAGGTTTAGCATCCAGAGGCTGTGGTTCTCTGAACTCCTAACCACTTAATGCATGTGTGCCTGTGATGGAGCATTTGACAGAAAGTTATATTCCAAGTCTGGTAGGTGATCTATGATTCTCATTTACCAAAGCAGTTAACGTGCTAAGCTTGTATCTTCACTTGGATTTATCATTCCACTCTTAGCCTTATCACGGAGCAGAGTTGGCCCTCTGCTTGGAGTGGGTAAGGAAGGCTCTTTGCCCAACCTCAGCCGAATGGTCCCGCATAGACGGTTCTTCTGGGAACCACAACTGGAGCTGTGCCTCAATTAACTGTGCTTCGGTTAACTGCACAAAGGCTTTGCTAAAGCATCGTCCGCACTAATCTTTATTGGGCCCTAGCAAGGCCTACTTTTTAAAAATATTTTTAATGGAAGTATGTCCCTCATGCTGGACAAGCATGCAGTGTGTCCCTGTTGTCCTGGGCATCAGGCACTGGGCTGTGATCATCTTATTTGCTGTGACATTTGCACCTCGGCTGTCTACAAGATTGATCTACATATCCCTTCATGTGGCTCAGTTCAGCAGACTCTGTTTTTCTAAACAGAGCTTAGAAATGTTGCTTCCAGAATTTAAGTCAGAAAGTGTAGCTTGCATGCAGATACTTGAAATGTTTTGTCTGGACAGTTATGATCTAAAACTGACAGTACTGCATAGTAAGGATATAATTCTTTAACTAGAAATCTGAATTTGCTGGTGTTTGTACTGGGTCATTTCTTGTGTTTCACGGCAGAGGGCAAGAAGGCATCCAGTGTCTAGGGGTTTCTGCCTCGTAATCACTTAACTTACAGTCCGTCTAGAGAAGTCACTATATTGAGTCTTCCCTAGTATTACAGCACATTCACTTGATTAGTGCAGTCTGCAGTATCTAAAAATAATTCTTTTCCAATTTGATTTTGTAAATCTGCTGTCTGGTGATGCAATTTGGAGCACCTCAATATTATGGGCTATTCTTACTCCTTCCTGACAAAAGATGCATCTTGTACCATGTTCCTGATCTCATTAGTATATTTGTGTATAAAGTGTTCATTTGATCGTCACAGCTTTCTCAGGCCTGTTTCGGTTAATGCTTTAGTAAATCCTTCATGCACACACTAGTCAATGTTGTGGCTAAGTCTACAGGTTTATATTTTGTTGTTTTCTATATTTCTTAATCGCTTCTGTTAATATCATTTAAGGATAGAATTCCTTGCTTCTTCACTGAAAGGCTGGGTTAGGTATCTAATAATGCCTTTCACAGCTAAGCTTTCTTCCTGCATCCAGTGCAGGACAGGGTTGTGAGACCAGGGCTTTCACAGTTGCTAGAAGTAGAAAGCTTTGTGCTGTCATTATTTAAGTTTAGATCAAGCACTCTGTCCTATTCCAGCCTAAAATGTTATATTTAATAATTTTTTTTTTTTTGCGATGTTATCTTAACATGGCTTTAGAAACTTCAAAAGGCAAGCACCCCAAATTCAGTAAGATGCAAGATTTGCAAGTTCAGGATGCACCATATGTCTGTATCGTTAGTGTTTTATTTGTATCCACTTAACTATATTTTCCTGGAGGGCTGCCTCTCCTTTCAGTGCAGAGTGTAGAGGATGGCAGAAGATGGGAGCAAAATTCAGTACCTGGGCAATAGTAAACTGGACATTACCTTTCAAAAATGCATTTCATTTTACTTTTAATCTTTCTATAGATGGAGAAATTAAGTTCTTCCTCTATAAAAAGCTACAGCTTGTTTAGCTTGGGGGGAAAAAAGAGACAGTTTAGTGAAGATTAGGTAGAACTGTTCGCTTATAATTCAGAGGCCACTGAGGTTACACTCTGACCGAGAATTACATAAAACCCATAGGTAGTTTTGTAAGGAAATGATTATTTTCAAAATCTGTATGCAGGAATGAACTTGTTTCTTGCGTTTTGTTTTGTTTTTATAAAGTATTTATTTTTAGCCAATTTCTTTGAAGATCACTAGGTAAGCAATTTGGTACCCTTATATAATGGCTGAAATCCTATATCTTAATTCAGATTACTGCAACACCTGAGGCTCTCTGCTTTTAACCTTTGCAGATCACAAAGATTTAATAATACCTGCAAAACATCTGTCACGTCTGTGCAGAACTGAATCCTACCATGTTATGTCTAAAACTTTAAGAACTCTGTACTGGCCTTCAGGTTTTAAATTTTGAAAAATTGTTTCATTAAAATATTTTTGCCTTTCTAAGGGAGCATAGTTGTAACAGCTATATGTAACAGCATAGCTGTGAGCAGTGCTCTTTCAAATGCTGTGGGACTTTTCTGCCGTATCATCAGAGAAGTGCCAGCAATTCCTGCCTTTATTAGGATACAAAGGGATAGACATCAAAATGGTCCTTTTTGCTCGCTAAAAGCGGTATCTGGCACAGGAAAGGAAGTAAGATAAGCTTTGTGAAACTCTCACAAGTATTTTCTGTCAGTAGAGGAATACCAGACATCATACAGTATTGAGTTCCAAAGGAAAATTGTATTTACTGGCGAGTCCTTCTCTGCCATTTCCCAAAACGGACTCATTCTTGTTTCTTTAATGCACCTCCCTCATTGTCTTAGCTCTACTCTTCCTGGCAGCACTACTGCAGTAATCATGTAGATTTATTTTCTTTTGTAGCCAGGTTTTGTCTCACTGCCCACGTTTCCTCTGTCTAAGCTCAGTCTTGTTCTTCTTGCCCGGCCATTCTGGCTTCTCTGATCCCCATTCTCTTTCAGGAGTTTATCTAATATCCCTCTGTTCCCTAGCACCTTGTCCCATGTTTCTGCAGTAGTGATGTACCCCAAAATCCACATCGTTGTCACAGCTTTTCTGTTTCTAACTTGTCTTGACCTTTAGACCATCTTTTCTGATGTTATTGTTCCCAGCAATGAGCCGGCTCCAGGGCTCCTTGTTTTTTCTCTTTGGAGTCTAGTCTTGCACTCTGTGTTCCAGGCTGCCTAACTCCTGCTCTCCGACCTAGGCTTAACCCTGCAGATGCTGTTACGGGCAGAAGCTTTATGTTCTTCTTAATTTTGCCAGTTCTTTTGTGTTGTTTCTGGGCCTCAAGGCACGTGCTTACAGGATAATATGCACCCACTACAGCCAGATGTAGGAGTTGTAACACTTGGGCATAACAAAGATTCCATTTCTTAACTTTGTGGATGTTAATTTAAAATGTAATTGAGCGTTCAAGATGCAAAGATTTGAGGAGGAAAAAAAAAGATTTTAGAGTTGATTAAAAGTGGATCCTTATTACAGGGGTGTGTTTTCTTTTAGATTTCAACCTATTTTCCTAAATGTAATGTTGTAATAGTTTTAAAAATACTCCCAAGGAGTTTTATATAATGGGAAAACACATTATTTCAACCTGTACCATGGAAATAGCAGTCTCTTCTTGGCTTGAGCTACTCAGTCCGAGATAAAAATATCACGTAACATTTCAGTTTGTTGTATTTTTGGCAGTGCTTTATTAGAAACTAAATGATTATTTAATACTCAGAAGCCAAGTGCCATATGACCATGAGATGTGGTGCTGCCATCTCATCTTCAAGGGATGTGTAACTTTCATTAGCTGACAGTTATTTTTATAAATGAACCTTAGGAATATTACTTGAATTTGAGTGTTTCTTTTTTCTTAATCCTGATACAACATTACCTATTTCTCCTGTTTTTCTTTATCTAGGCTGAACTGGAAGCTTTTGAAAACAGGTTAAGAGGACGAAGAAAGAATAAGAAGAGAAAGGATGAAGTAGAAATTGAGCAATCACCATGGCAAAAGTATAAGAACCTCATTATGCTGCCCATGTTTGGAGTTGCTGTTGTCATGCTTGCATGGCTTATGGCCTACAATGGCTGAAATGACTCTCAAATATTAAATATACCTCAGTGGGGCTTTAAGTAGCTATTATTGCTATAATGTTAGTGTGTATAATAGAACTTAATATGCATAGCTTATGTAAGTATAATATTTACCAAAAGAGCACAGGGCTGGAAAGGAGTGTCACGCTTTGTGTTATTACATTCACAACACAAAACTGTGAATTCAGACACTGAAAGTCAAGAAATAGTAGGTTTTAGTCTACATAGAAGTGCTGGTGTAACTTATCTTGTTGACATCTGTTAACATTTATTTTATTATATTGTTACTTATCTTGTCTCCATTCCACAATATTAAGAGTAGCTTAGCATAAAATGCTTTACTGAATGTTTGTTTCCAGTAAAATAAATGTAGTGTTTTGTTAAAGATTAGTACTGTTATGCTAGTCTTCATGGTGTATCACACAAAATATAATTCCTGTGCTTCATGTTAATTTTAATGATAACTAATGGGGAACTTCAGTTAGATTTGAATTGTCTATAGACTCATATCAGAATTTTTAGAGGAAACCCGAGTTATTTTCCAAGTCTGCTGCAACACTAAAAATAAAATGGGCCACCTTACAGGCTGCTTTTTTTCCTCTTCCTCAGAATTAAACTAATTGAAAGCTTCATGTAGTGGAGAGATGCAAGGACTGAACATGGGTGAAGTAGTTTCAGTGCATAGGGATGTGTTCTCATGACTGCTTTCTAATGTTGGTTATGGGGGCAGTATGAAACTAAACTTGGAGCATCTCTTGAATATTTCTATAAATAAATGTCACATGAATATTTGCATAGATGTACAAAAGTGTAAAGTAATTTATACAATTATGTAATTCTGAATTCATCTGGATGGTATTTGCTAATCATGTATGAATTTTCTCATCTTTAAAGTGTTTAGCTATTTTCTCACTGATAACTGGAGTACCTTGCTTTAGGGGATCAGTTCAGAAGTGTTACAGGGTCCTGTTTGCTGGTGGAACTGAAAGATTTTCAGAGCTTCAAAACTATGTGAGAAGCTGCGTTGTCTCAGCCAAAGAGAAAAGTTGTTTTTTTTTAATTTCCTCTAGAAATTTTATGCTGATAAATGAGCAATATGGTTAACTGAAACAGGCCTACCTATAAGATATTTTGAAAGACAAGGCAGAAAGTTGATGGTTTGTGGAGGTTAGTGGGTTTTTCCTTGAGCAGCAAAGGGCATTCGATTGCCCTTGCAGTCAGGTATATAGTTTTATTGCAAATTCTGCAAAAGCAGCAGAACTGTTTGCATGAATTACGAAGACTGCTGTTGAGTTGAAAGCTGGATTATTCAACATTAGCCCACTTGTAAAGAGACCTGATATTAGTTTGAGTCAATCTCTGGCTGTAATCAGCAGCAGCAGGAAGAAGGGGGGGAAGAAAGCTATATTAGGCAACAGCTTTTAGATTATGTAGAGATTTCCAAACTGGGAAAAAGAGTCTCAATCTCTTCAATCTCTTTGATCATCTGAACTGGGCAAAAGAGAAAAGAATGAGGAAAACTTGGTAACATTTGGTATAAATGGGTGCTGTTTGATAGTACTTTATCTTTCTTTTTTAATTGACTTTTTAAAAATGTGCTATACTTGCATTGCTATATGTCAGGCCATTAGTATGTAAAGATACAGAATTAGTTGAAAACATACCAGGCACTTAAAATTGCTTCTTTGTTTGATTATTTTACAGAATAAGGAATAAACCATTTTCCTGTAATACTGATGTCCAGAAGATAATTCTGTATCTCAGTGTAGTCTCATTAAGTGAGGCAATGTTGTTTTGTGACTGCTATGTCAATAATTCTCCTGTCATTGGGGACGGGGGGGGAAAGGAAAGTTTTGTTCAGCTGAACTAAAATGTGATCCATTGTCCAAATATATATATATATATATATATATTAAAAAAAAGCCCTTTGTAGCTAAAGTATTCAGATCAACATGAATGCATCCGTTGTGGAAACAGCTTTTATGTGAAAATAACTTTTTTTTTTTTTTCCCTGTTTACTGATAGCTATTTCTGTAAAGAAGTACAAAGTAAAGTCTTCCTTGTCTTCATGGCAAAGGGAGAAGAAATAGCTATGGAAAGGGACCACACTTGAGTTATATGCCTGAAGTTGATCTTGGTGGTTTTTTGCTTTTAATATTTTGTTTTATTTATGTGGAATATTGGAGATGGAAAGATCTGCTTCTTGTTGATCATCTTGAACTCTCTATTATAATAAGAAAGCACACTGATCTTTAAAAGTAATCCAATTCAAATATTCTGCTTAAATGATTTCCGTCACATATTTAAGGCAACCCTATCTTTGAAAGATTCAAATTATCCTAAATAATTGTGTGCATCTTATTCCATTCAACTGTACAGCAGCATCTGAGTCATTTGCACTCTGGTCTTTGTACTATAAGCGAAGCCAGATATTTATTCGTTAGCATAAAAAAAAAAGTGTGTTGGTTCACCCAATCTGTAGTTTAATAGATGATTGGCTTCTATTTTTTTTTTTTTTTTTCCCCAACAGTTTATTTTTTGTCTTTGGTTGGTTGGAGCTCTGTCATGAGCATGGCTATATTTGGAAGTACAAGCTATAGATCAAGACACCTGTTATTCAGTGGCCATGAAGAGTTGATAGTGATTCTAGAAGGGAAATATTGAACTGAATATTTTTTCAGCAATTTAAATGTACTATACTGTTGCATAACATGAGCAAATACTGTGAATGTTAACAGCTTACAAAGAAAATGCATATTGGCAAGCATACATTGGAACAAATGATATATATGATATAGTATGGCCTGATGCTGAAGGGAAACATGTAAAAACAAGCCTGATAAAGATGAGACTTAATATTCAGAATATTTAGCTACATGTGCAATGAAAAATTGTGCAAGTTTTTTCCTGATTCTGAGTATGATCTGGTGAGCACTCTTGTCTCTCTGCTGAACTAAGGTGCTTGCAATCCAAAACACTGACAACCTGTAAGATCCTTGAGCAGTTTTGTTCCCTGTAACATTAATAAGGGCATTGTGTATGATAGTTTAATGTAAAAAGCAAGTCAGAAAATAAATGCATCAAAAGCAGCTTGAAAAATCATTTGTTTGCTCCAAGTGCCAGTGTGCTTAATGCAACAAGCTTTCCCTCAGCGAGTGCGACTGGCAAACTGAAATGGAAGTGGTAGCAGAGCTGGTTGCCCTTCCTTGGCAGTGATAGCTCTTACTACTTGGCTTAATGCTGGAATTATGTAACCATGTTCTTTCGTTTTATTCATCTGACAATTACGAGAATGTGTTGGGGAAGTAGATTAAGATAAAATGAATGGGATGCACTTGGAGGACTCTTGGCCTCATGCAGGGGTTTATAGGTGAATTATTGAAGATGTTCTTCCGGACATTAACTACTAGAGAGAGAAATATGAGTATGCATATAGCACCAAAATTTGTTCCTAAAACCTTCCGTGCTTGCTTGCGCCTTTGAACTCTGAGTGTTTATGATCAGGTATGAGCTCTTGAGTTGTTGCGGTTTCAGATCAAGGTATTTGCTACACATCAGGTGTTGCGCGTGATGATTGTGCCTTGTGGGTTAGAAAGCAAAGAGCCTCGGTGGTCTGGAGGGCGTTCCTGTGCCTGGCAGCAGGAGCTTCATCTCCCTCGTGGGATCATGGTGTTGGGTGGAGGATTGGAGGTCGCGGACAGCTGAGGCCTCTCCACTTTTGTTCAATTCACATTTACCTCTGCTGTTGATTTGCTCTGTTGCCAGTTGTTCATGGCCATTTAAGGCACTCCGCTTTATAAGCGTTAATTTATACTCATATCTGCCCTTCAAACAAGCCAATTAATTGTTCTAAAGAAGTATAGAATGAGAGGATTCTCTGGTGATCTGCTTACCATGAAGTAAGATGCATGGGAAAAAATTAGAGGGGAAAGAAATCGAGTCACATTTGCCCTAAGATATCAAGGCAGATGCATTAATGTTACCATTATAATGATTTCCATTAATGATAACATGCTAATGAATTAGTTGTACTCTATGTTATAAAGTGCTTTTATGCTAATCTACCAGAAAACAAGTTTGTACTAGGGTTACAGTATCAGTATCATCATGCATGAGGTCATGAAGTCACTCTCAAGGTAGCCTAAATGGCAGTTTTTATTTCTGTCTAGAGATAAGGAATAGTCTGAAGTGGCTTAATTTAACCAAATATTCTTTAATCTAAATATTTTTGAAATGGTGATTTTTTCATAAAAAATGCCAACAAAAATGGAACTCATCTCTGTTTTTCTCAATGTCCTGTGCTTTGTAGTCAGCATTGCTCAATCTTGCACTTACCTAACCACAATCTGAATAGCTCCTGAACTTGAGGGAATTAGTATGAGCTGAGGAGTTGAGACGCATCCTCGGATGAAGGCCGAGCATGCCTTGGGGTCAGAGCCATGTACTGCACCTCTTGGTTTTCAGCTTTCGTTTTTTCTAATCCTGATTTTTGACAGGGCTAACTAATCTCTGTAAAACACTGTTGTTTTAAGTAACACACTATAGTTTAATACCTTCTGATCAGTGTTACTGCCGGAACTAATTGTTTTCTTGCATTACAGGATTTGGAGGCATTATATATGCACTTCCAAGCCTCATTCCATCTTTCATCAGTGCAAAATAAATAGATAAATAAATCTCCTTCCAGAGGGAGCTTTGGGTGAAAAAAATGCAGAATTGGGTTGTTTAGAGCAGGAGTATTTATGCACAGCAGCACTTGGGCAGAACGGAGTGCCCAGTCCATGCCCTGTGAAGCTTGCGTGCGAGTTAGAAGTGACATGACCTAAATCCAAAGGTATGGCAGCAAAGGCGTTTGGACAAGCTGCTAGCAAAAAAATAGGAAGAAGTTCGTCTTGCAGGTTAATGCGTGTACACACATGCATTGTGTGTATATAAACATATATAGAAAAGATATAATTACATGTAAATATATGTATATATGAAAGGAGCTATCTTGAGTGAGAGCCAGAGCAGTGACCATTAATTACAGCCTCTAGGCATGAACCTGGTGTTATTAGTGCCTAGGTAATTTTTGTTACGAACATTTTTAGGGGTGTTTTCTGCCTTGATGTTTTTAATGATTGCATTTTAGTATCCCTAAGATGTGCAAATGCATAGGAAACAGGGAGGCCTTGTGAGGCTGGAGCGCGACGCCCTGGCCTCGAAGGGGTGGCAGGGGCGCCGTGCTGCTGCTGTCCTGGTGGTGCCTACTCGTGTCCCTCAAGGCGCTTTTCCCTCTGGGCGTTGATCATGTTCGGATCGTGCTTGTGGTCTCAGTTACGGCTTCAGCTTCACCGAAGTCCGGCGGCTTCGGTGGCTCCGCATCCGCGAATCCCCGTGCGCGCGCCGGGGGCTCCGCG
>VZSV01000017.1:6900857-6948022 GCA_013398735.1 Nothocercus julius
GGCTGCGAAGGCAACAGGTCCGCGCCGCGAGGCGGCGGCGAGGGGCGGCCCCGCGGTGCCCGGCGCCGGGCAGGGCTCAGCGCGCCTAAAAATCATCATGCCCTGGGCGCCCACAGGGGTACAAGGGCGTCTGTTAAGTCTGTAAATGCAGCAGCGTGTTTCGGTGCGGTCTGTTCCCCGCTCGACTCCAAAGGCAGAGTTCTCGGAGGTATTTCGTGCCAGGCGGTTAATTAATTGACGCTTGCTCTAATTGTTAGCTGTCTGGCCGAGGGGCTGAGACTCTGAAATGAAATCAATATCTAGCGCTTCTGATGCGCTCGTGGGGTCTCTTGGGAAGGTTTAGCTTTCAGCGGTTCAACTATGGAAATAGCTTTTTCCGTATGGCCACTTAGACCCTTCCTGCCGTCTTACAAGATGAACTAGGCAGCAGTACTGAATTATAATTCCTTAGTTTTGGTTTTGTAACCTATTCTTCCAGCTCTCTGTATTGTAAGCTTCTTAGGTGCTGTGATTCACGCAGTGTAGACAGTAATCTCTAGCAGCATAGACAATATTACTTTATCATTATCTAATATAAACAGCTACAGAAAGGTAACGTAAGGAACAGTAGCACTTTATACCTCGCTATAAAGGTTGGTGACACTTCCTGAATGCACTGGGCTTGTAAACTTTAAGGAGGGGTAAGGGCTTGTGGACTCCTCTGGGGCAGGGGACCCAAACGCTGCCCAAACTTTATATGGGAAAGAAATGTACTCAATACTTTTCCCTCTTTTATCAAGCATTTATAGCCAAGCCTCCCTTCCTGTGAGCCTGGCCCTTCAAACTTTATACGTAATATTTGTTCAGGTAAGCTCTGTTAATGGAGCCCGCAGAACTCATTTTCCTGAGTCTGCTCTTGGAGTGCTAAGAAAGAGAAGCAGCAAAGTGCACATCTCCAGGCTAGAGAAATCTGCTTGTGCCCTGCTAGTATCTGATAGGAGCATTAGGATGAAGTGTATTTTTTTCCTTCATCTTTTGGAGCCTGGGAGTATGGAAGGCTGAAGAGCGCGCTTGCTTCCTCTCTAGAGATCTTTGTGGGCGCTCTGCTGTGTGCCTGTGGTCGAAAGTGTGCATGGTGAGCAAAAGTACATGCTGGTTTGAAATGTGTCAGGATTGGAGGTGCTCTATTATATAAAACGTACAACTGGACAGTTTAATGTATCTGGATTATTGTTTTGATGATAGTTTTGTGTTAGATGATGTCTGCAGATATGAATGGAAGAAGCCATGATTGTAAACAGTGCCAGTAGTTACTTAAAAATGCGCGCTTGCTGGACTATAGGAGTGTTTTTTTTTTTTTTTTTTTCTCTGAGATAATACACATGTTTAAGCCTTAACACTCTGCTCCTTTGGGGAACATTACTGGCGGTTGGTTATGTGTTTGGCAATATGGGGCTTCAGTATAATTTCTTGTCATTGCTCCCATGGCCAAGAGAGGGGCGCTTTCGGAGGCTGCTGTGGATAAACACCCAGGCAGAGCTCTCCCTCACTAGAAAGGTAGTGGTGTTTCCAAAAGAGGGCGGAATCGGGCAAGGGAATGTCAGGATCCAGCAGAGAATCCCAGCAGCTCCTGCTCTTGCCACTGTGTAAAAACTCTGACCAAGGAATGCTGAATTTTCACCTTTCTGCAGGAGTGGGAATACCATGCTTCCTTTGGTGTGTCCCAGGGGCTGCACGAGCTCGGTGAGACTTTGCTCCAGCAGCTCCAGGTCACCCAAATACATCCAAATAGGGACAAACACAATTGATGCTCCCATCAGAAATGGGAGCTGTGGCTTTGGCGCACACCTGGCCTTGGAGGCCGCGGACGCCGGCTCTGTTCTCGGGCTGGACACCCAGCCCTGTTGCTGTGAGGCGGCCGGCGCTGTCTCCTGGGGCCGTCAGGTTTTAAAACAACCGCAGCCTGGTAGCGTGGGAAGAGCTGAATCCTGCCAGCGTGTCAGGTGTCCCTGGCAAATGCCAGCCGGGTTTGGGGGGTGGGCGTGAGGCCGCGCACAGCAGCGCAGGGGTAGCCATGTGCCCACAGCGTAGGCACCTCCTCAGGTTAAGTGCCCTCAGCTCCAGGATGGGAGGGGGGCCGTCTGGTTGTAGTTGGAAACATTGCAGCTCCTGCTCTGTCCCAGTTTTACCCTCATCAGAAGCAATTCTCCAGCGCAGGGGGAAAGGGTAGACGCTAAGCCTGTTCTCTGGGCAGGTTATCACAATAGTGCAGCAAAAGCTCCGTCCTTCTGAAGGAGGACGTGTTAGGCAGTGCCGCGCTGGCCACACTGTCCTTTCGTGTCCCCTCGGCAGACACAGTTTGTCCTCTGAGAGAGCAGTTTTGCCCAGGACTCTCCTGAGGAATCACCTGGGCACCAGGGTGCAGATTCACGTCCTCTTCTTGTCAGGATGTGCAACGAGGAGAACGACTAACCGTGTCTGAGCTGCATCCTCGCCTCCGAGGGCCAGCGTGAGTGAAGATGGGGCAAAAAGAGGGAAGGGGGAGAGATGCCGGAGTTGCAGCCCGAGCCCGGCGTGGCTCCTTGGCACCGTGGCTCTGACGGACACGCGTCCCGGCCGTGGCGACCTTCCTGCGGGGGGCAGCTCGCTCAGGGGTGACCCTGCTGTCCCTCATCCCTGCGCCCGGGCAGAGAATGCCATGCCGTCCGCGTCCCCCCCTTCCGCCCCACACCCCTCTATAAATAACTGCTGCCGGGCTGACCTGTCAGATTCCCGCGGCCGCGCGGATCCCCTGACCCGGCCGCCTGCAGTGGAAAGTCTGAACGCAAAAAATACCGTGGTAAAAATAGAGCAGCGGGATAGCCCCTCCGGCAGCTCCTAGCGCCGGGAACGGGGGACTCCGGGGGCTCCAGCGCTTTGCGCTAACGCCTCCCTCAGCTCGCGGCGGCCTCTGCCTCCTCGCGCTGACGGCCCCTCTCGCCCTCCCGGCCCCAGCTTGCTGGGCTGCACCTTCGACTTGGAGCAGGTCCGGGCCTGCTGGACCCTAGCGCTGCCGGGGCGTCGGGAGCTTCCCGCGTCCGGGTACGCACATGCCCATTAATTCTTTTAAGATGTGTGTCCTTCCCCCCTTTTAAATTGTCATCTAGCAGCATCTCTGCATCTTCCACTAGGGTTGTTCTGGAGCAGGCAGTTCCATCTCAGGTAACGTTTTTAATTTTAACTTGTCTTTCTGATTAACAAACATGAAAGAAACAGAGATAATGATTTAATACATTAAAAGTAAAAATAATGAAGAGACAACAATCAAGCAGGAACTTGCTCTTTCAAAAAGAGATAAGGAGTGTTGCTGCTTCTGAAGTCCTGGGTTAGTTTTCAGCCTGTGTCTACCTTGGACAGAAGGTATTTCCCCTAGGAAGATGGGTCGTCCTCAGATGTGGTTTCGAACCACCCTAATTTAAAGCAATGCTTGTCTAAATGATACACATCTTGCAGGACTCCATCTTTTAGATATGCACTTAATATGTACTTACTGCTCTTTTTCAGAGAGGGCACAAAAACTGAGGAAATTCCCTAGACTTTTCCTCATAGAATAAGCTGTGAGAGAGAGCTCCTGTAAACCTGTGGGGAAAAAACGTGTCAGGTTGGATCAGTGCATTTTTGCCAATAATCCTATAAGCTGTGCCCTTCCTGAAGGCCAAAGCTCTCTTTTCTGTAAAAAAAAAAAATAGCATTTTTTAGATTAAACAGTTAAATGTTCTTTACCCAATGCTTTGGGGAAATTATTCTTCCTCTAGGACAGCATCAAACTCTATTTCAATTCATGTTTCATAGCTGTGAGGAAATCCGAAATCAGTAATCAGCGGATGCTGTTCGTGTTCAGGGGCTGCCCGTCAAATTCTCTCTCCATTCCTCTCTAACTGCACAGCTGCAACACTGCATTCTCTCCAGCGCAGAACCCAGTGTTTGAAAAACTGATACGCTGGCATCTCCCACGTCTCATCTTCTTCATACAGAAGAGGTTTAATTTAGCGTTGGTATAACAGCAATAGTAATTACCTAGATTGCCATTGCTATTTAAGTCAAAGAAGCTCCTCCTTTCTAAATAACCCATACTGTCTCCCAGTTTTACAGAAAGTCACTTAAGAGCATCTCAGACTTGGGGAAGCACTTCCTAGAAAAAGAGATTCTCTTTTCTTCCGACTAGGGCAGTGGGGGTATATTTAACTGCTCCTTGCGTTCCTCAGTTTATTTGATTTCAGAAAGAGTGAGGGCATTTTCTTGGATATTAAAAACACTGGTAGTATTGAGGAGTCTTCCATGCCAGCTCTCCTGGACCTACAGCCCCAAATATGTGTGACACAGACCTCTGTGTGCTCTGGGCTTCCCTGGGTCTGCAGCGTGGCACGGAGATTTCTTCCAGCACTCCTGCCTCCAAGGTGAAGTCTTTCCGTATTGCCTACATGTAAGTGGTCACAGAACCTGGCACCTGGACGTTATAGATGCAGAATATTCTGACAGTTGCCATTTTTTTCTTCCGCAATTTCCTGCCACTTTTCCTCATCTTCAGGAAGAAACATTTTGAAGAAGAAACACAGTGATCTTAGTAGCTTGTGTATTCTCCATGTAACACATTGTTGAGGGACAGACTTTGCTGAAGGACAACTTGGAAGACAGTAGTCCTGTGTACATTGTCTGAATAATTTGTCTTTAAAACATATCAGAAACTGTGAAATACCCTTTTTTGATTGCTCTTTGATTTGTAACAAAAGAATTAAGTAAGTAGAATTAAGTAGGATTAAGTAGGATTAAGTAGTAAATGCCTTTGTTAAGCTTAAATGTTTTCCTCCTGGGCCATATTATAGGCTGGGAGTTTACATAATTCATAATGCAGGCAAACAAGGCTGGAAGGGAAGTCTGAAATGAAGATTTATCTATTTCAAAATTATTAACATTTCTGCTTCTGAAAGTTGGAGTGTATGGAGTAGTGTTGATAGTGGTCTGGAAGAGCTAAGAACCCAGATGTTTTTTGTTTGCTTTTTCGTCATCATAGATGGGATTATTGTGTGAGTTTTTGTAGATTACGACGGAAAATACGAATTTGAGGAAAACTGGTTTCTGTTCTAGGAATGACAATTGAATAGTCCTAAGTTTCAGTTGAGTCATAAATACAGTAGGATTTATTTTTTCAGACAAATTGATTCACCCAGTTGTTATTGTTTTGGTGATTAAACATAAGTTTTTGTCCTAGCAATCCTCATGCAACCCATAAATGTCTGATTCTCTATCAAAGTTATCATTAAAAAATTGCATCAACCTAAGTTATGTTAACTCACTTTGTTTTCTTTCTTTTTCTTTTTTTTTTTTTCTATCAGCACATTATTTCATAGTTTAGACAATAGTGAATAAGTTTATTCCCTATTTACTTTTTCCAGTTATCTCTGTCAAGTTCACCTGGTAGTTTGTTCTCTTTATTCTCTCCCTTTGAAGTGAAATGTTCAAAGTGGACGTGTTTCTGAACAATATGGCATCCTAATGAAAAATGAACTAATTGCCTCTACATTTTCTAGTAGGTTAATGACTGCTAAGTGACCTTGTTTAATTCCATTTTAATTTCTGAGAAGGCAAATAAAAATTCAGCTATCTTGGTCAGGTGAAGCTTTACTTTGACTCTAAACCATGGCCTTACCTTTGATTAATATTGCTGCTGCTGCTGTTACCCTTGGTCAAAGAGCTATTATATTTTTATTCATCATTCAGAAAAGAAGTCAGTAGCGTAATTTTGTTGTAGCAAAAGTTTATAGTGTGAGGAAAAATATGTACCTTTTAGATAAAAAATGAATAAAAAGTAAAGAAAGAGAAAGAGTAAAGTAAAGAGAAGAGCTTTTAAGATTTCAGCGTCTGTGTAGCTTGCATTTCAGTTTGGCATCTAGTTCATATCACTGAAATTCTGCCTTTGAGTTTAAATAATCGTATATTGAACAATGGGCATGATACGATATCCTGATTATTTCAAGTTCAGAAAGCTGAAGCAGCTGGTCAGGGATGAAAACAGAAGAGATAGATCTTGTAATGAGATCTCGTCACCCTGCTTGGGTTAGGGGGCCTGGTAGGATTTCTACATGGGCAGTGACTGTTTCACAGAATGTGAGTCACACAGCCCAGGCAGGAGTTCTTTTTGCCACTTTCAATTTTCCAGGCTTAAAACCTGCTTTCATGAACAGATATTTTCTTAACTTTCTTCCCCGCCCCCCCCCCGTTTCTTTCAGCATCTTTTTGTTGGCTCAAATTAGCCATGACACTATTTAATAAACTTTCAAATGAGCAATCTTTGCAAACCTTAGAAATTTAGAAAACAAAAATGAGTACCCTCTTCGTATCCCTCCATTCCTCAAAGCATAAATCCTGCATTGACTGAAGACTAATTTCCCACATAACTTTCCCACTGCCTGCTGAGGTAGCCTGAATGGATGTTCCAGCTCTGGTATTGAGAAATACCAGATAATTCTAACCACAATTTAGTTCTTAAAATGAATATCTTCATAGACACTTAGTTTTTGAAAAAAATCTGATATCTTCCATATGTTTAGTAAATCTTGTTTAGCTCATGAGACATGGCATCATTACATATCTTTGTCACCAGCTGTCATTAATAATAAAGAGAGAGCTTAGAACTGAAGTTTGCCATCAGCTGAACTATTTATTAGTTTTAATGTTTGTGAAAATTCAACAAAGTTTCATTGTTGCTTCTAACATAGGAGGTTTCCATTGTTGTAATTGCAAGTTTACATTAGTGAAATTATCTATCTCTATATATATAGATAAAAAATATATAAAAGATAGTAAATATGTGCTATATTTAAATAAGCAGGTAAACAATTAACACTTATCCCTAAGAGGAATTGTTATTCAGCAGCTCTCCGTTTGAAAAGTTAAATATTCAAGTTTCCTTTGAAAAGATAAAAATATTCAGAGATACTGTTATGCAAGAGAATAACAATGTCTCTGCTACTCTCTGGTAGCAATAAATATCCTTTCCCTTCTCCCTGAACGAGGGTCAGAACAAAATAACAATTAAGTGACGTGTCTCAGATTCAAAGAAGTGGAGAGCAGCTATTGATACCACACTTGATGCTTGGGATCCAAGGAAGTCTTTGTGTTTCCACTTCCTCTGCTGTTGAGGTGAGGTCTCTTAATGACAGTATTTTGCACTTGAGTAACATTTTCATTTTAAATCAAATCTTCTCAGGGAGATCAAATGTTATCTTAATTAGTAGATTTGTTTCAGTATTAAATGGTGCTTTTCTAAGTGTGTTTATAATCTTCTGCTCTGCAGAAATAAAACACAATAATCTTCCCCCAAAATCTAGATGGAAGTTTGACTAAACTCCTCAGATCTATAAGTCACCTGGCTGTATTGCTTATGCTGGAGCCATCATCTTATTTCCACCTTCCTCCATACCTTCAGTACCTTCAGGCAGGGAGACAGGAATGAATTATAAAGGAAATGATGTACCAGGAGTTAACGCTCTTTTTTTTTTTTTTTTTTTTTTTTTTTTTTCCCCTAACAGCCTTCTTTCTGTATTTCATAGTGATATGCAATATATTTCTATATTTCGTAGTCGTACTTCTCTTATTTCTAATATAATCATTGCATTGTACTTTAGCGCGGGGCTTGCTCACAGTATTTTTAGTTTATGATCCGACAATGGTCTTCTCTTTTCCTCTGTATTCTGTATTTCTTGACCAAGCAAGGACCAAGCATACTGGCAATAGTGTGTTAACCTTTTTTGCGGACCAAAGAACACTTGTTAGGTTTGCGATGATAACATTAGTAGATAGTTTCTGTTGAGTGGTTATACCATGATTCTGGTTGCTTTGTGGACTAGTAATTTAGATGCTATTTTGTGTATAAAAGGAGTACTATGTGTTAACGTTAGATTTTTCATGTTCCGTCGTGGTGTATCTCCTTTATTGCAGTCAACACTGAAAGAATGGCACTCCCGTGAGTTGCACTTAATGCCATTTCACTAGGGACAGAACATCTTAGCTATCAGAAAAATTATCTTGCATTTCTAAGCATCCTGCATTCTAGCACCTCATTTAATATAGAAAGTGATTGCATTAAAAGCAAATGACTTGTCACCTTGAAACACTGAAATTTCCTGTCTATGATGTTTTCGTTCTGTCAGAGGTGAAGGTTACATTCTAATTAATGATAGTGGTAGGAAGAGAACTTGCATCCATAATCTTTAATTTCTGGGATTATGCCTTGGTGCAGTACTGTGCTAAAGCTGTCCATGCCAACCCATCTTGTATTTATGGTTGGTTCCTTTCAGTCTACCCTTAAGGGTTCCACCTGCTTCTCAGGCTTCTTGCCGTGCCCTCCTTACAAAGGAAACTTAAGGTACAGCTGGAGGGTGCCCCAGTCTTATAGACTGGGGGAATGAAGCAGAGGCTGCATCGTTGTCTGCAGAGGGAGCAGGGGGAAACTGCTTAATTTTCATAGCCACTAACTGGGATTCCTAAAGTGAGACTGAATAAGCAAATAGCGTAGCACCTCTGCTTCCTCCTATAGGCTGTTTTTGTTCTGAAGATCCCGTTATTTATTCTTGTTTGGGGTTCATAGTCCTTTTGGGTTGTAATCTCTGCAAGATTTTCACTGCTGGGGATCAGGAGTTTCAAGTTTTGTGTGAGATTTGAAGAGCACCTGGCTTCCTTGCCACTTACTGATCTAAAAAAGGGCCGCAAAGAAGGTGCAAAGCTGCAGAGGATTCCTTGCTAAACCAGAAAACAAGAAGAATTGGAAAGACAGAGTATACCTGAAGTTTATGCAGATACCATTGCCATACCAGAACACTTAAAACTGGTGCAGGTGTTCCTCAGGCATTGCAATGTTTGCAGCAAGAGGAAAAGAAATGATACCTGGGAATATAAAAAGAATAGGTGTAATATATTTTCATTTATCTCCAGGACCACTCATTACATTCTCACTGATGATACAGGGACAACTAGCACTACCTCTAGTTATTTCATATTTACCACAGAAACTGGTGGGGAAAAAACTCATATAGATGTTCAAGTGGTAGAAAAATGGCATTTGTTAAGTTTATGCTTGTTGAGTCACTGATGATGTTTTTAAATAGCTTTTTAAATAGATTTAGTGTTATTCATAAGGTCTTTTTCTGTAGAAGGGAAAAATAGAATATGATGTTTAGTTGCCTATAAGTATTTACTTTGCCATTATACAAAAGTAGCAATTCATGGCATTTAGAGAAGCCTTCCACAATCCAGCATTCTTTTCTCGAGCAGTCGCTGAAAGCAAATTTGGATGATAGAGTCCCTTTTAAAACCTATAGAACTAAGTAGTCAGTGCAAAGATTTATTTTTCTTCCAGGAATTTATTAAGAAAAATGTTTAATGACCTTCTTTAGCTGATGTATTTGCCTAGAGTGGCTAGTATCTACAGTGCCACTAGCCTTTAAAAATATTTTTGCACACAGAGAAGCATGCAAATAGGATATTTCAAAAGCTCACTAGTTTCACTCTCACCTGCAGTGTTTCTCAATTGCATTCAGACTGCATTTGTGGTTTTAACTTCGCTCTTACTTATACAAGTGCCTTTATCCAATCAGTAATAACCCTGCTTCTGGTTTCTCAGTTCCTTGATCACAACTCCTCTGCTCTCAAGACAAACTCCTGTGCAGTGACGGGTCAGCATTTACAATATAGCAGAGTGGATAGAGTTTATTACTTTTGACTGGCATTCCCAAGAGCTTCATTTTGCTTGGGAATCATTCCTTTAGGAGGTCAATTTGTGTCTTATGTTTTTTCTTTTGACGGGGCTAAGAATCATCTTCTGAGTGCCCTGATCACTGGGCTGAGCAGTGGTGATCTTGCTCCCTGTTACCCTATTCCAGCAGAACTGTGGAATTTATTTTATAGAGTGTAATGACTTTGAGGGATAGTGTGCCTGATTCTGGAGAAGTCCATGTTTAGGTGTCTCTCTGCTGAGTTGGTGGTTGGTGATTCTTAGATGGATACTCTACCGAGTAGTAGGTCTTCAGGAAGTTGTGCAGTCAAACAGGTATTTCTTAACCATTGCTTGGATTTAGGTTCCTAAAAGCCACCAAAATTCTTTTGTGTATCCATGCCTGGGCTATGTGAGGTGTTACAAGTAAGGGAAATTAGCTGAGATATCCCAAAATCTTGAATTGAAGCATTTTCAACTTCTGAAAAATACATGGGGTAAGAAACAGCCTTCTGACAAACAATTAATTCCCCAGCTTCTTTATATTTAGCTGCTTGTAGGAACTGACCATGACCAGATTACGACTTCTGCCAGTTTCCCCAGGTTAACCCTTCTCTGTAAGCAGAGCTACCAACCTTATTACTCCCACTGTGGGCTGATTGTTTCAAACGTGCAGAAAACTCTGTCATCTGTAAGTTGACCATCAGTTTACATCCTCCTTTCTGTGCGAGTCTAGCAATAGGGCACTGTTGAGTCTGGCTTGCTGTGGTGGGAAGAAGGTGCAGTGCCTGTCAGGTGAGATGCTGCTGACACCCTGTGCCGTACTGTCACCGTAGCAGTGCTGCCTGTTACCATCTGTGCGTTGAATGGTGAAAGTAACAGAAAGGTCTGATGAGAAACTGCAGTGGATGGTTCTCAGGGAGGCTGGATATCATTACACAGAATCACAGAACCGTTGAGGTTGGAAGGGACCTCTAGAGATCACCTAGTCCAACCCCGCTGCACACACAGGGTCACAGGGTGCACAGGGTGGCAGCCAGGCGGGTTGGGAAGATCTCCAGAGCAGGAGCCTGCACAGCCTCTCTGGGCAGCCTGTGCCAGGGCTCTGGCACCCTCACGGTAAAGAAGTTCTTCCCCACATGGAGATGCAATTGCCTGTGATTCAACTTGCACCCATTACCCCGTGTCCTGCCCCTGGCCACCACAAAGAAGAGTTTGGCCCCATCCTCCCTACATTCTCCCCTCGGGTACTTGTGCATGTTGATCAGATCTCCTCTCAGTCTTCTCTAGGCTATCTCAAAGTTTAGTGATATCGGAAGACAAACAAACAAACAAAAAACCCCATGAAGCTACGCACAGGCAGTTCTGCAATTCTCTGCACTTGCAGTGTATCTGCAGTGTCTTGTAGCCAGCCGTGTGAATAACAGGTGAAATTTCTATCATTAACATGGAAAGTTTCCTTACGAATAGCTTTGTGTCATGTGGAGCAAGAGACCTTGGAGAATGACAGAAAATCACGCTGTAAATGTCACTTTTTCCTACAGTCTCTCTCATGAGCTTCTTGCCTATTCGTTTGGATGCCTTTAGGCTCTCGCATCCTGTCGCTCCCTGTAACCCCTAAAGCAGGAGGCCACCTTCAATATGATGGATCTTCCTGATGGAGGGGAGGGGGAAATTACTATTCATCATATTCAACTGATGAGTCATCTTTTGGGGTGACATTGTCTGGGATTAATAATTCTGTAGTCCTGTTTCATCTTATTAAAGGTAAAATTGTAAATATTTTGAATGACAATTCTGAATTAAAAATGTATTAGCTTCAAAGCAACTCATCAATCAAATTTCAATCTTGCTAGTTATGTATGTCTGAAATTTTTGTTTTTGTTGTTCCTGTTTAAAAAGTATGGTGTTTTTCTAATACAAGAGATTATGGTCTTGCTGGAGTTCTGCTCTAAGAGGACTGTTTTCCCTGTTATGTATACTGTAAATAGATTTTTAGGCTT
The DNA here is from genome assembly GCA_013398735.1 of Nothocercus julius. Classification (NCBI taxonomy): domain Eukaryota; kingdom Metazoa; phylum Chordata; class Aves; order Tinamiformes; family Tinamidae; genus Nothocercus; species Nothocercus julius. The sequence goes on from VZSV01000017.1 coordinate 6,912,588, forward strand.
TGTTCTTTTGTACATGTTCTTTTTTTTTTTATTGTTATTTTATGAAGCACAGCTGGATTCAGAACTCGTTTCCCTCAGTTCCTCCATATTCCATTTATACTGCTGAGCATATTATTAACTAGCTCCACAGAATACTGTAATAAATTCTAGTCTTGTCAAGTCAGTCCACTGAAAATGAGACAAGTATTATTGTGCATAATAATGGAATGGTCCCTATCACTTCTATTGACACTTAAAGATGCTAATAGTTTCTTGATTCCTTAACAAAAGAAACAGATGGAGTAACAATTATTCTGATTATAAAATAATCCGTATTTAACTTGTATTACTCAATGTACTATGTATTTAACATTTTTGAAATGAAACATCTAGCCTTTCTTCCAGCTCGTCAGGAATGTTGAGGAGTTTTACTGAAACTGTGAGTTTGCAGATATTGCAGGTCTACCAAAAGAAGTTTACATGTATCTTTTCATTAAGAATCTAAGAGCTGTTTACAGCACGTATTTAAGTGATATTTTTATTCTGTGTATTGGGCAGGACTGCCCTTAGATGCACTATAGGAGTTATACCTGAATCATAAACTGTGCTCTTTTGTTTTTCAGGTTTTAAGGACAAATGAGGATAATATGGGGGATGGTTGCTCTCAGAAACTGGCCTCTGCTAAATTCCTTCGACTTTTGCTCCTAATATTGATTCCTTGCATCTGTGCCCTTATCCTTTTGTTGGTGATTCTGCTTACATTTGTAGGTGAGTGCTAATGGAGTTAATTAACATGCTTTTAATTAAGAAGAATCAAATTGAAATATGACTGCAATCTTAAGTGCTCATGTAATTGTAGGCATAAATATCTCCTCGCACATCTTCCTCAAATAGTAAACTAATAGTATTTGTTGCAGAGAAATAGATACCATATTTAGATTTGTATGTTTAAAATGTATTTAAAGGTAACAAAGAGGAAACCTTTCCTGAATTTCTGAGAGTAGATTTTTGATGTGTGTACTATATAGAAAATGTAGCAGTCATTTTACAATATACAATTACAATAAATATATGTCTGTATATGTTTATTTGATGTACAGCCTAGAGACACTTAAATAACTAAGTGGAATGGAGTACTTGTACCTTAATGTCACACACTCTTGTGCAATGAGTATTTTTCTTATCAGGTGAAGGTTGACTTGTAGCCACAACTCTTTCTGAACAGCCTACGAAATATCACTGTTTCACTTAAAGCAAAATATGTATATTTGTTATAAATATGAAATATATATTAGTGCAAACCTCCAAGTATATTTTGCTGAAACTTGTTCCAGATACATTAGATTTCATAACAGCTTAGTATGTTAACTAACTCTGTGTCTGTTATAGAACGAACTAACAGTAATTTATTACCTGCAAAATTTTAAAAAGCTTTTCCTTTACAGAGAAGCTGAAATATCCTGGCTTTAAATTGTTGCAATTGCAACATGAGATGGACAGTAATGCTATGCTAAAACATTACTTCATTGGGAGAAAAGAGTAAAAAGTTAGTCTGCTTTGTTTCAGTGATGAGAGACTGGAATTTTCCTTTCCTTTTTTTTTTTTTTTTTTTTGCTTAATGAAAATATTTCCTTAAGTATTTCAGAAGCACAGCTATAACAAATACTGTAAAATGTTTGAGTTTATAGAGATACAAATATAATTCTATACTCCTATTTAAAACTACAGCTTCAATATATATCATACAAACAGTTAGCAAGTGTGGGAGGGAACTGAACATGTGTCTAAATAGCACCTTCAGCTCTGTCAAAATCTAGACAACTTAAATCTGTTTTCTTAATTCTGTCTGTAGAGGATGATTTGCAACAAGATGTTTTATGTCTGTTCATTTCATTTAGCTTAAGTTAGACAAGTCAAAAAACAGAGTTAATGAATGTTATGTTTGACAACTATGTCTTGGGATATATCCTTAAATTAAACACAGGCTGAAGTGGATTAAGATCAAGCAATTAGGAAATATGATGCCATTCAATTTACTTTCCTTATGTTTAGCATTCCATTTGTATCCTTCTTATCATCTGCCCTAGATTTTCATTCTTTGGTGAGAAAGTAGATAAAAAAACAGGTGTATTTATGTCAGCTGTACTCAGTAACCTCCTCTGAGGCATTATTGACATAACACTCATTAAGACTGTATAAAATCCTACAGGGAAAGGGGCACCTGTTCTGACCCTACTTCTGGAGAAAAAATCAGGGATATCTCCTCATAAACCAATGTAACAACTCTAAGCTTGGTGTAATTACCCCAACCTAAAAATTGTGAAAGATCCCCTCAGCTTCCTTTGAATTATGGTGATTATAATTTAGTACTCCTCTGTCTCAGTTAGCAGCTTTAGTTTTTATGTGCATTGATAGCCAAAACCAAATATATCTGATATCTGAAATTAAGTGAACTAATTCTGTGGACATCTTTGAAGTGTGCGTAGTATAATGTAGAAACATAATGTATTCTAATAATGTATACTATTGTCTTGTAATTCTGTCTGACATCCATCGGCATTGAGAAACGTCTCACTACAAGTCTCACAAGACTACAGTGTAATTTTTTGCTGTGCATTATAGTTAAATTAATTTTCATTACTTGCAAGAAGGCAAGCAATAACTGATTCCATGGTTTGAATAACTCAGTCTTTCTTTAAAACGGAAAACCTTAAATCTGTATCAGAATCTATAGTCCATGTCCAGTTTTGATTACATTGAAAAATATCATAATGTATCCTGTGTAAAATTTACTAAGGTGCAAATTGCCAAAGTTCGTAAGAACGAAGAATATCTGACATTTTCATTCTTTTCCTTTGAAAGATGAAGTATTCTAAACCATTTGAAGTAATAAATTTTTAAACAGTCTTTCACAGCTGGTAAACTTAATGCCAAATTTCAGGGTTTTTTTGATTGTACCTTAGTTGCGTAGTAATGCAGATATCTTGCTGGGAAAGCAAAAATGCTTTACATTTACAGGTCCATAAGGACAAATCAATCTTACACCTATTTCATAGTGTTAAATAGATTCTGTGGTAGATGTTCCATTTCTCTTATAAATTGACAGCAATGTGATCTTTTGCCACGTCTTGTTAACAGCCATCCAGAACTAACACTTTATCTGTTTTTATTATGTAGAATTCAGAGCAAGGATACACAGTAAAGAGCGGTTTCATGTACTTCAGACATTTTCAATCCTGAAGTAATTTTTGGGCATAACATCACACTGCAGGACCATGTCAAATAAGTTTGCCTTTCAGGCAAGCAGCCTATTATCTTATCTATGCCCCAGGCTTCGCATTCATGCATTTTGTAAAATAACAATATAAGAATCTATTAATCCATCGACTCTGGTGGGAATAAGAATCACAGCCAAAGTGTTTAGGATACACTGTTTACTATGGATGTGCAAATAGCTGAGGTTTTGTTTCTCTCTCCATCCTCACACTAGCACCATGCAATATTTTATATTTTGGCATGTATTTCGAGATTAATTTTGCCTATTAGTGAAAATTACTACAAGCATTAGGCATGAATGATAATATTTAGCATTTTCACCTTGTCTTATAAGCAAAACTGGTTTTGTAAGATCTATATTCTCCTTTTCTTTCCTTTACTAAGAGCACAGAAGGAGCTGGGTTTGCTTCAGAGAAAAGACATGAGGAAAAAATGTATTGTAATAAGACTGCCAGGGTTAGCGTTGTGGCTGGGGACTGCTGCACATTCATCAGGTGAAGACAGGACATACTCTAGAGAGAAAGTGTCTTGACTGCTGAATCATTTGGAGGTCGTAGTTCTCCAAATGATGCTGAGCCTCAAGGCATATGATTTTCTGTGGTCTCATGTTCTAAACTGTCTGGCAGCATGGAAAGTCAAAATTGTAACTGTGAAAGCAACACGAAGTATTAACAGCTCTACTGGCAATATGAAGGGCAATATGTGCTGTGAGAGAGGTGCCCAGGTCTGGGGATATAACACTGAAGTGTACACAACCATTTGGTCCTGACAGTATTTCTGACAGAAGATGCTGTGTATCACATGAATGATCTACCACTAATTTGAGAGCTAATTTGCTCTAGCAAGCCTTCCTAATGATGCTCCTGGAAGCTTGGGGAAGAGGTTGATGCTGTGAATACAGCTCGAGGTCAGAATGTCCCCTGTGAGACGTAACTGAGGTCAGGGGAGAATTGCTCTTGTGATCTAGAGAATAAGAGCAAAAGTCCAGCAGCGCAGCCAGCACAGACAGAACGTCGTAGCATCTGAAGCATGGATTATGGTCTGCTGTGACTGGTTGTATAACTGGTTATAAAATAAAGCCAATTGTGTTTTATTTTATTATCCAGTGCCAAATGATTGTTTAATACAGTCAATAATCAGTTCAGGGTTGATTTCTGAATGGGGTTAGAAGCATTATGTGTATGTTCTGTTTACTTTCTTAGATTATGAAAAGCTTTATTCATAATTTGTACATACCAATTTTATATATATATATATATATATATAAATATAGAGATGTAATTTTTCTAGCTGTATGACTCATCTTGATCAAGGGACTAGGAGAAGAAAGACATCCGAAATTAATTTTGAAATCACAGTGTTATGACTAAAACTGGGAACTGTTAGGCAACAACAGTTGTTAATGTACAAACCCCCACCAAAAAAACTGCTGTCTTCCCCTCCAGTCCAGTGTCCCCTTTAATCTGATCCTGACGTTTTGCTGGGACTTCACTGCGTGGCAGTCAATAGCTGGGGTGAGGGAAAGAGCCTCTCCTTGCTTCACAGGACCTTAGTAGCCTGGCTTCATTCTGAGATTCTGAGCTTTCTTAAAAGCTTCCACAGTCAACTTCCAGTTCCTTTTTACCTAGGACTTTTTTTTTTTTTTTTTTTTTTTTTAACCCTAGAAACCTGTTAAGAAGAATTAAAAAAAAACAAAAACGCTAACGACTAACCTCTTTCTTGGCTGGTGAGCCAAGAATTTCTTGGGCAGCTGGTGAGCTGCTTAAGGTAATGTATTTGCTTCCCAGGAGGAGCAGAATAAAGTCTGTTACTGCAGCTCAGCAAGAGGGGAATGATTTGATGTGCCACAGTATCTCCATACCAGTAGTGATGTGCCCCTTCCTCCAGAGCCTACAGAGCCGTAGGGACTGACCTTGCAGAAGAAGCCTCTGTGGGTACATTGCAGCTAACTACATTAATGAACCAAAATTTCTTTCTCTGTGTAACTGTCTCTTCAATCATACGTGCTTTGCTAAGCCTCTGGGCTCTATTAGATTAGTTCTTTAAACAAACCTGGCCTTTTTGAGATTTTTGGCTGTGAAATCAGCCACAGCGCACACAGCCACATTCTCTGTCTAATAGCCTGAATAGTGTGACCGTTTCTTAGATCTTATAACTGTCTTTAAATCTTCAAATAAATATTAATTTGCCAGTAGGGAACAGCAACTGGAAAGTGATCAGCAAGACTGTTGGCAAAGCACTGCTTTGAACTGAAGGAGCTCGGTCCCAGTTTCTCATTTTTGTAGTGAACATAATGAATGCCAGCATACTATATAGTTCTGTCACCTGGGCATGTCCCGCTGTAGCTATACACACAAATCCAAAACAGATACATCTATTTCTTAACTAATCTGGCCTAAGATTTACTGCCTACAGCTCTGCATAAACTCACATCTGAAGAATAGTTTGGTATGATGTACATGCATGCACATAAAATATACAATCTGCGTTTTATATGGTGTTATTTGACTGTTAGCAGACGTTGATAGAGAGTAAATGGGTTCTTATTACAGAACAGATTAATCAAATATTGTCTTATCATCACACTTTTCTTATGAGCCTTAAAATTGAAATAGTTCCTCTGGGGTTTTTGATGCTGTAAAAAAAATATCCAGTAAGCGAAAGTTAAAATTGAAGATATGCTGCAGTATTTTAGGGGAGATAGGACTAGATCCAAAGAAAACATGAACCGAACTCAGAGAGTGGTGTCTGCAGCCTGGAAGCAAGTGCTCAAGTATGCTGTTCGGTGCCGTGGAAGGATGAGAGGACGGGAGAACAAGGAGATTCAGGAAGGTGATCCAAAAACCTCGCAGAGTAAGCTGAAGTAGAGCTGTCACAGGGAGTTAGTGCCAAGCAGAAGCGTGTGCCTGCCGAGCTCCCTCAAGAGCACAGGCACTCGAGGCCAGGCAAGCGCACGCAGTCCACGAGGACACAGTCGAGAGATCTTTCCCGATGTTATCTTAAAGCATTCCTTAAAAAAACACAATAAACTCATGCTTTTAATGCCAGACAGTCAATTGCTGGAACACTCATTCAGAAAGGGGGAAAAAATGGATGTTTTAAACTTCTCCAGTCTTCAGCAGCTAGTCAGAAAACCGAAAGTATAAGTTAACTTAAACCCAAGGATTTTGAAGTATGGAAATAAAAAAGTTACATATATCCAGGATCATAAACCTTGCTCCCAGTAGTTTTGTTCCCTGCCCTTGCTCTCTGTAAAGCTTATTATTTTGGAGGCAAGAACTGTTAAAAAAAGAAATTTAATCACTGTCATCAGCTAAAGTACAATTGGGAAGGTAATTTTTCTAGAGGTAGTTCATTATGTGGTATACCTGTCAGGAGCCAAAGGGGGGTTGTTATCGCTCTGAAACTACGAAAATAGAACAAAAATGTTGTTGTTGGAAAGGTGGGTTGAACATACAAACAAGCATTTGAGTAACTCTGTAGAGGAAACAAATGATTTATGAGTAATGATAAACATAGCTATTTTTATAATTCTAGGAAGACAACAAAATAAAGGGGAGAAGAATAGAATCAGGTTGGTAACTCTGCAGTATTTAGCAATCCAGGAGTTTAAATTCCTGTTCTTAAACCAGGAGTTTAAAAAACAAAAAATGAAAAAAACAAACAACCACCCCAAATCTTACCAGCCTTGTAATGTAGTGCCTGGTGTTCTGCTGAGTGATATATAAGTAGCTAGTAATTTTTACTTTAAAATCATTATTCATAGCTCTTTGGAGCTGACATTTTCCAGGCTTTTTCTATTTTTGTGGTGAGTGGAGGAGAAGAGAATGTGAACAAAATCCCCTCAGCTATTCTTAAGTTATAGAAAAAAAAAAAGGCACTTTTCTGAAGGAGGAAAAGAAGTTCACTTTAATTTTTTAAAAGCTACAGAAAAAGTTACATAAGTTTGAAATTTGAAACAAGTAGGTTTCCCCAGTCATTAGAGGTTCAGATTTAGATTTGGGAAAAGAAAATCCAGGTAAAGCTACATACGAGTGAGTACAATTTCTGAGCATGCTGCCTAAGATTTTAGCAAATCATATTACTACTGTCCCCTTTTGTGAAATCAGAGCCCACTCATTTTTCCTGTTTTGTCTGACTAGAGGACTCAAGCAAAGAGAAACTGCTGCTGAAATAACTTGCAGATGGGAGACACTTAGTTGCTTCTGTGATATGCACATAGTAAACTCCTCTAAGTCCCAATGAATTATGAACATTCACTGGTGGAAAACCAGAAACCTTCATATGCAGAAATATAAAGTTCCCTTGGGTTCTTTCAAAGGAAGTTAGATTTGAAAGCTTAATCACTATTCAGGGTTACTAGAACCTAAGTAATGCAGCCTGGATAGATAAAGCTGTGCTAAATCTCAAATGGTAGCTATTTCAATAAAATCCATTGTATTTCGGGGATCTTATAAGCTTTTCTTTTTAATTCTGCTTCAGTGTTCATCAAATGAAATTCTAAGAAATATTCTTCTGAACTTTTCTCGTTTCTTTTTCTTCTTACCTATAAGACTTCCTGATTCCAATTCACTTCAGACTATAAGTCTAAGTTTACATTTTCTGGTAGAGTTGGTTATTTGTAGCCTTAATTAGTAAAGATCCCCCCCTGTTCGGTCCTTCAGTTGCAGCCCAGGTGCTTTGATTTAACGTGGCCACATCCCAGGTGAAGAGGGAGTCTGTAACAGCAGGGGGAAGGGACTGAGGGTGCTCGAAGGGTTACGGGCTGCGTGGGGCACATGGGCTTTACAGACCAGAGTGCTCGGTCAGGGAGGGGGACCAGGAGTGGCAAGGAGGGGGCAATGCCTGCCTGAAACGTGATGGTGTGGTGAGCCCTTTTGGTAAACACACAATCCAAGGTGGAAATGAAGTGCAGTAGAGGTTGCGTGGACTCGAGAATCACCTGCATCAATGAGCTGGTGAAGCAACATCAGGTAGGAAGGCCTACAAAGCAACAATTTAAAGCAATTAAAAAACAAACAAGCAAAAACTTTCCTCAAGTTCCACAGGTTTGCAGAGAAAAGCTGGGATGAATCCTTGCTAATGTATGTCAGATGTGACCATCTTTTTGTCCTGAGGGCCTTAAATAGAGGAATGTTCTTCTTTGTTTTTACTTTATTGTCTTTAAGCAGTTAATATCAGAGGAATGCTTAAAAGTTGCTACTGGGAGTAAGGTCCTGTCATATTCCATCAGTGCTGCACGGCTTTTAGCATCTTTTTCATTATGTATATGTGAGCGGCATTTTAAATAAGGGAAGTTCGTAGCAAAAAATGCTCTTACTCTTTAGTTTAAATTTCCTGATGCTTGTTTGATGCATATCCTTAGGGTTTTGCAGGTCTTTTGATTTATGAACTTAAAATAGTTTGTACCTGTTCAACATATATTTAAGCAAAGCCTGTGTTGGTTTATGGTATAATAAACCAACAGAAAAATAGATACAACAGTTACCTAAAGTACTGGGGATAGCTATATATATAAGTTCTAGTGTTAGAGAAGGATGAGAAAGAATACGAGGATGTATACTTAGCAGTGGTAATTAATTTAGTAATTTAGTAAAGTAATTTAGTAACTAGTGGTAGTTAAATTATGTAATCCTATTCAGAGAAAGCAATGACTCCATTTTAGATGTCAGTGAATGTAAAATATACTAGAAATATGTTGGCTCCCATGAAGCTAAAAATTAGCTTTCTAAAGATGATAGTACTGTTTGATAGGAACCTTCACAAGTGAAGGTCTGATAAAAAGAAAATTATTGCTTGTCTTTTTAACACAATGGTAGAACAAATACATATTGGAGTTCCCTCTTAATTATACGCCATAGTTAGTCTTACCATCTGTAAGACTTCATCAACCTACTATGAATAAGTTTAAAGTATTTTTAGTTCATGGAAGTGTTTATTTGTTTTGCACAATGCCTTTTAGTATATTTATCCTTTTATCCTGCATCAGTCATACCCTTTGTTTGTGTTTCTGTTATTTTATTGCTATAAGAGATTCTTTGATCTTACTTAATTTTAAATTACTTCTTGTCTGTGCCATTATACTTAGCATTAATCTTCTGACGCCAATTGTTCTTTAGAGTGATAGTAATTTTGATACTTTTTTTTCCCTTTCTTCAAGGGGTGCTAGAAAAAACATGCTTTTATTCAAATGGAAGTGATGTCTTCACAGTTAACGGTGACGTTGAAACGTCTGACGTTGTTTTTCCAAACATGGATGAAAATAGTTCCAAGGCTGATTCCCCAGGGGATCTTGGCACTCACATACGCTCCTGGACTACTGCGCCTGTTTCTTACATTGACCTAATAAACAAGAACTCAAATATACTTAAAGATAATTTCCAGGAAAATTCATTTAATCCTGCAACTCAAGGCTCAGTGCTCCATCCTGATCCTCCAGATGATGGTGTTTTGGGAGAGGTCCCTGAAGACAGCACCCAGCTGTTTGCTACTGCAAAAGAGGAGACGTGGTCCACAGACGTATCCTTTAACAGCACAGAGAGGGTGGCCACTCTGCCTGTATCAAGTCCTACCCGTCCATCTGGGTCACAAAAAAAGGATCAGAAAAGAAGTAAGTTCATATTTTATTTGGAACCCTAATTGTAACATATAAAGTGCAGAGCATACTGTTAGCCTACCTCCTAAATCAATATGTTTTGAGAAAATAAGAGTACCTTCTAGACAACTTATTTTATCAAACATGTTCCATATTGTAAGCAGTCAGTTTATTATCAAAACATCTGATCAATCCCACTGAAGAAGATGAAGTAATTTCTTTCAAAGATGGAAGCTTACAATGGATTCTTCTTTTGGTGATAATCGCACATGCTTACTAAGGCTGAAAATGTGTTATTGCAGCCTGTATTCAGCATATGTATTGGATTTACAACATTTTGTTAAAGTTATGTATGTGCTAAGTACCTTCCTGAACTGGGGGCATAATTACAGTTTCAATTTTTTATACATATATATAACTGGGCAAATAATGTGAAGCTCTTTCCCTATTCAGCAATAAGTTTGACATTTGTGGCAGTGTTTGACTTATTTGTGAGGGCTGTAGTAAAAACATCAAGAAAGAATAGCAACAAAACTGATAAAAGGTGTGTGTGTGTGGCTTTTTTTTCCCCTCATTGTAACAGCAGGTGCATTTCATTAGTGCCATGGTCATTTTATGAATATATCATATCAGACAAAGGTTCCTTGATGTTGATTTGGTAACAAGTGTAACACTAGGGTACTATGTTAAAGTAAGCTTGTTTCTCTTTAACTACATACCATTCCTTTGTTAATCATCCCATAAAGCAATAACTTTTCTGAGTCATAGAGAGGCCTGACCTAGATGAAAGGGGACAACCCATGTTCTAAAGGTGGGTTATAACACTATTAACTATGTATTTAAAACTGAGAATGAGGGGGTAGTAGCTGACAGTAGTGATCCCTTCTGTAAGGCTGCTGAATATGTATTATTTTTAGGAGAATGTGTACATATCATTCCTCTGCTGGATTCTGTTCTTTGTTAAGCTGTAAGACCTGATACTACTTATATGAACGATGGTACTATTCGGGTTAGAATGATCAGGCTAACGTAGCAACAGAAACTGTTTGCTTTATGGTTTTCTTCTGAGACATTCTGCCTTCGGGGGTTTGCTGGTGTTCTTTTCCCTCTACCTTATCATCAGACAGACATCAAAAAGTTGGGAAGTGGAGAAATTTCTCAGTAGGCAGTTTTCTTGTTCTTTCCAAGGTGAAGTAAAAGTAGGGAAAAACCCTTGAGTAAAACTTTTTTTTTTTTTTTTTTAAACTTATGGTATATGGAAGAGATTCTTTTTGAGGAACATGTCAGTGAAAGCTTTATTTTCTCACTCACAAGTTAACCTTGAAAAATGAGAGCTTAGTATTAATTGATGATTTGTCTTTCAGTCCGTTAGACAGTGGTTATTCCACAGATCCTCTGAAGAGTTCAGTTTTTGTGTAAGCCCATGCCAGAAAAATGCTCGGCAAACACAAATCTCTTATTAATCTCCCCGTAAGCTGAAAATACTTGTAGAAATGTATTTTTGTGTCCTGTGGTGATTCATTCGTTTTCCCTTTTTTTTTTGGTAACTTGATTAAGATTCCTGCTCTGAGGAATAGTGTAGAAGCATAGTGGGCTATATTATAGATACTTCCAACCTATATCATTTTTTTGGATGACTCTGGTAGCAAAAGATACCCCAAAGTTGGTAGCCTGCTAGTAAAGACAGACCAAAATTTAAAGGCAATGCGTTGCCTATTTTTCTCAAGTAAAACAGCCTTAAAATGTGTTAAGGGCATCTAACTAACTCCTCCTCTTCTGGAAGATGGTGTCTTTGCATTGCAGTCTTGATAACTGGGTAGATATCATATAGATATTAGGACTGAGATACTGTGTTATGAGGTAAGGCAGTGTCTGTGTTTGTGTGCTCAATTATCCAATTGTTACTGAGATTATTTGATCATTGAGATCATTCATATTGTTTGGAATATATGGAATTCCAGTAAATACAGATTAAATGGTGTAAAACTTTTTCCTTATCGTGGTGGAATGAACTATTGTGGATGTACATTTTACAGATGGATATAACGTGTCCATGTGTGTATAGGAGTTATTCATGGATTTTGTTACCTCTAAGGAAAATGATCCAGTGACACTGCTACGGTGTCTCAGGACAGCTTCACATTTGGATTTCTAAACTTTCAAATATTTGGGTTTTGGTAGCGTACAGAAAAGCACTTGTAGTCCACAAATATGTTTGTAAACATATGCTCTGTTTTGGTAAGTACAGTTTGTTCTGAAACATCAGCATGGCTATTGCTGGCATGAAACATGTTTTATTTGGGATTCTGGGATGAAGTTGTATTATAAGAAGAAAAAAAAAATTTTTTTGAAAGAGAAATTCTAAAGTCTAAGGAATTCTTTTTAAATAAATAACTGTTTGTCTCCTGTCCTATTTCTTTAAGTTATGCCCCTTCCCCCCTATAAACCATATACACCAGGATCTGGTGCACTATTAATAGCTAATCTCTCAGTTTTTGATGTCATTTTCCTTTTCAGGTGTTTTACTTGTTTGTGTTAGAGTGGAAATGGTTTTAATTGTGTGTGTGTGTGTGTGTGTGTGTGTGTAAGGTATTTGAAGGATTCGAAAGAGTTTGGTCTCAGAATAACTGTGTATTCTCATAGCTGCCCAAGGTATTGGGATGATGAATGCGAATGAAGGCTTGTTCACTATCTTTTTCTTATCCGTAAAATAAAACGGACTACATGGGAACGATGGTAGTGAAGCAAATCAAGTCTCTCCTGCTTTGTGTTTGGATCCCACTGTGACTATTGGCAGATGTCTGGAAGAAGAATAAAATAGGGATGATACAGAGACACTTCAACATGGTCTGTAGTGAGTCTTGATGAGTGTTCTCCCATGAATTTATGTAATCATTTTTCAACTCATGTAAAATGGGGAGTTGAACTTCTTGGACACATCTCATAAGGAAATTCAACTCTAAATGAGGTGTGAGGCTTAAGTTTCATCATCCTCAGTCCTGGACCTCTGTGCTATTAGATCAACCATCAATACAGATTGCATCTGATTCAAATGTGGGGATGTGAATGCATTTCTGTTGATTTAGTAAGAGTGCATAACTGGAACACTATGCAATTTTATGCTGGGTGTTAAAAATAATATTTCATATAGCTTAGGCTGCCAGTACAAAATCCAAAGTTTTTGAATGTATCTGAACTGAGAGTTATGTGGCTATAACATTTTCAGTCTAATGTTAATATTCTTAGCACTGGATTTGCTTTACTGCTAAATCTGTTAAATCCCAGCCTCTGCAGAAGACGTTGAGAACACATTAATAACAGAAATAATAAATATTGTGACCGTGTGGTATTCTCTCAAGGTTTCAAAATGAATAAGATATTGCTGAGTTACTAACTGGAGAGGAATGAAATTTGGCATATATGGCACTAATTTTATTTTATTAAGTATCCCTGAGGTGGAAGGAGATTCTTGGTTAGAAACCGTAGTGAAGAATAAGTTTTGAGGGAAGCGAAAGGGCATGGTAGAATAGGGAGGAAACAAAAAGGCAGACAGAGTGGTAGGTGTTACCATTTAGGGTGCAGAAAGAAAAGAGAAAATCTCGTTAGGCCAGTCTGTAAGTTCAGAAAGACAGTAGCAGAATTAGAAAAGTCAAACAGCAGGAACTAGAGGAGATTGGAATGGCTTAGGTGTGAGGAGATACTACATAGATAATAACTATTCCTTGTAGAAAACAAGGCTACAGAATGAGAGGTTATGGTAGATGTCCACACAATCTTGAGTGGCCTGGAAAAGCTGAACAGGGAACAGTTGCTTAGTGTTGCTCAGGTGTTTTTAGGTTATTAGACCTAAAACAAACCAAAGGAGATACTTCAAAATGGGTTGAGAACAAACAGAAGAAGGCACACATCCACAGAGTATCAATCTATGCTGTAGCACTCGTTGCCATGGGATGATGAGAAAACCAAAAAGTGACTGTCGCATTTCATGTCTCGGGGGCTTTAAACTTGCAATCTCTGACTCATAAAGTCTCTAGACTTTAAATTGCAGCTGCTTCTAGGTGGTTGTTTTTTACTTGCCCTAAATTGTTATAATCTTTTCTATATCATGTGGTGCTGACCCCTGACAAAGCTGAGCCGCTGAGCTAAGTGTATCTGTGTTACCTCTGTCACAAAGTGAGGGAGTATGTTTTTCCTGTTGAGATTTGTGTCACTTTAGATTTAAGTGTATTGTTTTAAAAGCATGGATCGTGGTTTTAAGTCATTAGGATAACTCATAGGAGAGTTTCCTGATGGCAAAAACATCAGGGAGGGAGCCTGAAGTGAACTGATAGGTTCATTAGACTGCATGCATGGAATTTAAAGGCTTATGCCATTCTATTCTGTTAATCTGTCAATCAGTGCATAATATAAAAGGAATGCTATGCTAAATAGCAATATATCTTAAAGAGTAAAGGATGTTTTCTGATGATAACTATCAGTAAAATTTTATCAGTATTTTTTTTCTCTTTGAGACAAAAATAGTCTGCAGTTATGCAACATAGTGAGAGCCTGTTTAGGAGGTCTCAAATGTATTGGATTGAGAAGGATGTTTTCTTTTCAAATGAAGCAGACTCCCTGTTTTGCAAAACTACTGGTCTGGGGAGAGAAGAAGGGGAGAGAGAGACTTCCAGTCTTCCTAGAAAAAATCTCCCTAGACGAGCTCTGTTATACCTTTCTGTGCTTTGCACCATGCCTCGGCATGTATAAACACTGTGAGGAACAGAGAAAATGAGAACTATTTTCACCAGAGCCCTGGAAACTGCAGCTGTTCGTGGTGACTGTGACATGGCTTCCAACTTTGGGTACCTGCTGAGCCAGGATGGCCCCTGCCCGACTCCCCCTCGGGGCGCCCAGGCTGGAGGGGGCTGCGGCTGCTGGCCCGATGCTGTGGCAGGGCCGCGTGGCCAGGGGTGCAACCCCAAATGGTTGCCTGGCAGAAAAGTGCCTTTGCAAGAGCGAGACACCAAACTGGGGGGCTTGGTAAGCAGAATTTCAGGAGGCATCGCATCGCTTGTCTGCTTATTTTACCGGCAAAGTGAAAAAATTCTTATTATGAAAAGGACCCTTGGGACTTCATGCACATCTTTGCAGCTGAGTAGTTTCATTAATTTATAGCCCCTGCTCAGCCTTGAGGCCACTCTACCCTCCTTATTTCCATTTAACTATGTCTAATTTGTGCATTAAATAAATGTCTTCCTCCCTCTCCGGTACTCCTTTCTTTGTATTTGGTGTTCTGCCACTGCTAGAATATACAGAGAACTAGGCTGCCCCAGCTTCCTGCTTGGTTGGAAAGAGCAGTGTGAGGACCATGCTGGGGACAGTTGGAAGATGAAGGTTACATGTGGCACAGCATCAAGAAATTCCCTGTCTCTCTCTTGCTGCCTTGTACTGCTTATACTAAAGTTGGGTGGTTCTTTTCCTGCGGAAGCTACAGTACCTAGTAACTGTGTCCTGAGTCAGGCCGTGGGTTTGTATCTACCTAATTCCTAGTACCTCCAGCGGTGATCTAACAAATGACTTTGTTTTCCTGCTAAGTGTATATATATACTTATGCATACAAGTTGGTACAGTCCCCGTTGTATTAAGGTAGGCCCAGGATAGATACTTAGAGTTTTCAATGAAATAATGTTTCAGCAATGTTTTGAAATTATTTTTCTTGATGCAAAACTGGGTTTTGTTTTTCACATCTTGAGATACTTTACAGAGTGAAAAAGCTCCTGTGCAGCCTTATTGTGTATTCTTGTTTTAGAGGTCCATAGGTAGGAGCGCAGAGAGCCAGGCTGGTGACTCCCAGGTCACCCAGTGGGTCAGTAATGTTCAAGAGCAGGGAGAGCATTCTGCAGCTTTGAAAAAACAATTTAGCCTAACTTGTTTAGCTGTGAGATAATTTTGTCCTAGTTTTTATGGGGAAACTTGTTTGCTCTTTATGTAACTAACATAGGCAAGTAAACAAATATCTATTAAAAAGCAAAGCTGAGGGAAGCTGTCTGCATTCATGAGTAGAACTGCATGAAAAAGAGAAATAGACTTCTCTTTCTGGGAAGAGCAATTGAAGTATGAGGATTCAACCATTTCAGTTTGCACAGGCAGCTTTCAAGCCTCACGTTCATAAGATTTAAATGCAACCTGAATGGGTATGCAGTTATATCATAATTATGTTAAACTCTTGGACAACTGTATATTAAAATACTCCCTTTCACATGCTTGCAGTGCACTGTGTACCAAGTGTATTGCTGTACTCTGCTCTTAGTTTCTGAACAGATTTTAAAGGGAAGCTTAGGTAGGGTTTGCTATATTAATGTTGTACAAAAAAGAGGTAGGCATAAATTATCTCTGTGAGATCTACATGGAAAAGATGGTCATAATCTCTTACAGAAGAGTTCAGAGAAGTAATTAAACAATTCTAGAAAGGTGATTAACCAGGGCCAGCCCAGGCACAGTCTGTTCACAGGCTCTCCTATTCATAGCCTGTTGAGTACCTCAGCTATTGTGCATCTTTCACAAAGCGCTGTTTTTGTCATTTTGAACGTAGCAGTATTAGCATGTAATTAAGTGGTGTCAATCAAGCCAGCATTCATTTTCACTTATTGAAAACACATTTGTAAAGTCATGCACATCTTTGAAAACAATAGGAAAATGCAGTCCAACCTAATGTGCTTTGGAAAATACTCTCTAGTGATAGATCTAATCCTAAAATTAATTTTGTTTTGTGCTTTGGTAGGTTCTTAGAGATAGGTCTCCAGTTTCTCCAGACAATCCTGTAGTTAGGAAATGGCTGATGAAAAATGCCCTCTGGATCTGGAATATAGGCCAACTCGGATCTAATGGCTGTGGGGAGGTGTTCAGCCTGAACTACCTGCTTATAGCTCTGCCTGCCCAAGAGCCTATAGAAACAAGTATGTGCCTAAGCCAAGAAGGTGAGTGGCTGGAAGTACCTTGGTGAAGGACATGACCCTCTGAAAATGAGTTTGATTGAGGAAGAGCCTGGTCTTCCGAAGTCTCCTTTGGCCAGGAGGTTAGCTGAGTTGGAACTGATGACAGTGTTGAGCTTTTGAAGAAAATGTATCTTGTTGAGTCTGAAGTGGTGTTCCACAGCTTTCTCCATTTGGTAGCTTGTTGCAAATCACCTTTACAAAAAATTAGGATAAAACTTCAACGCTCATCTAAAATACAGATTGTATGTAGCTAATGGCTAATCCCGCTAGTGACCAGGGCAAAGTCTGGAGAAAGGAGGACTGGCTCTTGGTGGAGGATCTGGTTAAGTTCAACTTAAGCAAAGTGAGTGTGCACAAGTTTGTGAGCCCTGATAGGGTACATCCATGAGTGCTAAGGGAGCTTGTATTTGAGCTAGAACAAAACCCTATAATTTTAGCATTTCTGTAATGGAGAGTGAATATGAACGGGAAGTAGCAAGAAACTAAATATTCTGATCTCTGACTTCTTTTGACAAATAACCTGCATGGTAGTAATTGGCATGAGCTTAGGGAAATATAGTTATGAAATAACCTACTATTCAGGTAGGCTCAGTCTCTAAAAGTTAGAAATTGATTTAAATCATGAAATAATTTTTTTTTTTTTATGCTGCTGCTTTAGAAAATGAGTATATAATAAAGGAATGCTTTAGTGGTATAAGATGACTTTTTAGTTGCAATACAATGGAAAATGTCACCTGGTGTACATCACTGAAAAGACTTCTGGGCTATTTGGTAAACAAGTAAACCATCACAATAATATAATCCCCAAGTACATTGTTTTACCAGAAAAAAAGCAACGCCTGTAGCTGCCTTAGGGGTGTTGTGCAATTGCAATATGGTGTAAGAAATAACAACTGGAAGAAAAGACGATATGTGTGATATGGGTCACACCCATAAAGATGTGATCTTTGCTATGAAAATGCTCAATGACACTTGAGCAAATGCTAAATTCACTCTTACCCAGAAAACACTTAAGGAAAATGCTTAAAAGATGTTCTCAGCAGAGATGCTGTCTCTCTGCAAGATTGACATTCCAACTGTGAGGAAGTTGATGCTTTTTGAAAAGCAGTTGACACTGACCTGCCTTATTGATTTGAGCGGGGTCTGCTGGTCTTCAGTAGTCCTGAAAGAATTGGCCATTTATCCCCCCACTACCTTTTTACTCGCACCTTTTAACTGCTTTCCTGGATTAATGCACGTCTAATGAGATGTAGCTTTAATTTTAGCCTTTATGCACTGTCAATATTTAGTGCCTATGCAAGTTGAATGTCTCCTTTTTGGTTATTCATAGATAAGAGTAAGTCTTTCAGAATGGCAATTTCAAATATTCAGTTTAGTGCTTCGGATTATATTTGAGAATAAAATTATAAATACTATAATGGTAATATTTGCATTAACCTATTCAATTTTGAGTGGTTTATAACTGCAAGTCTTGTCCTGTCATATAAGGAAATTTAATTTTGGAAAGATGACTAGAAACCCCATATCCAATAATTAATAACTAATTATTGGAATATTATTTGAATAAAAATGTACCTGCAACATATGTGTTCCAAATGCTTCAGCCTTCTCTAAAGGTCAGAACGAAACTGAGTAGTAACTGACAATAGAAATAAAATAGCTATTTAGGCCGAAGGAAGTAATGCGATAAATAACATATTACTATCAATTTTTAAATAGATGGAAGTGACTTGTATCTGAATAGCTTACACACTGGTAAACAATGTTAAAAATCTCATATAAGCCCTTTAAAAAATCTTATTTAAACCATAAACTTTTAAGTGCATGAAGATCTGAAATCCAAGTAAAATAAAATAACCAAGAAAAAAAGGGACGTTTTAAGAGAGAAATTGTATATGCACTGATTATAAGTACTGATTTTTATAACCAGAGGAGGGGAGAAAGTGCAAGGATGTGATAACTGTATCTGAAAATAAGAGATGCACTGACAATGAAAGGCCACTGTTGAGGCTGCAGAATGAAGTTGCCATTTTAATACAGAAAGTAAAGGGGAGGTAAAGATGGAGAATGAAAGGAAGCACGATTCCATAGGAGGTCAAGTTATGTAAAGGTCAAGTTATACTTCCAGTGTGTGCAGGACAAGAGAAGGCAACAGCAGCAGGGTCTCACGCAGATGGCAAGAATCGACCCGAAGAGCTCGACATTGTTGCAGAAGTGGAATGCGTTCTCTGTCTCACACTTCACAATGGCAAATGTAGGACAGATGTCTGCAAGACGAGCGTTTTTGGTAGTCTGGAAGTGGGAAATGCTAGGGGAAACCAAGCTCTCACTAGAGAAATAAAAAATAATAATAATTAAAAAATCTGATCTTTAACTGCATGATTTAGTAAACTGCTTCCAACCTGAACGTATGAACAAAATTTTAACTTGCATGGACTGACGTAGTTTGAGCAGTTATGGCCACTTATCTGTGAAGTTTCTCTACCCTTTCAAGCTGCTGTACAAAATACATGGATGCAAGCCTTTGTCCTGGCAGAAGCAGCTATAGAATAGCCAAGATGGTACTTTTTGGACAAAGTGAGGGCTTTATATTAAAGGCAGCAGTACTAAATAATGTAGAGACATTGATCAGACCCGAAAAGAATCAAAGACTTTAAATTCTTTTGATTTTTAAGCACTTTTCTTGCACAGCTTAGTCTCAATTTTGTGTTCATGTTATGTTGTCTTCTAATTTGTGCTCCTGCTTACTATGTAGCCTAATGCAGGAACTCATCAGAATTTTATTCTGTTGTGGGAACTCTCCCAAAAGAGTTAATTTTGTTACTCTGTCTTCTGCATGTTTCTCTCTCTTCCTTGCTTCTGTCTAGCTTTCCTTGCAGAAAGATGGCCTAAATTTCCATTTTTTTGGGTTTCCTACCCCAGCTTTACTGGACTTTTTCATGTGAGCATGAGTCCAGTGCAGCATATGTCTCCATGCCTAGCTGGTCTGCTCCACTGGCTGGGGTTTATTTTCTTTGGCACGTGCACCGTGATGCAGTGAGAACCACATAAAAATCATCCAAAGTTGACATGCCGAAGGGGGATCTGAGTTAGCTAAAGTAGAAGTTTAAAAACAGTGCAACAAGGCGGGGACAAAACTAAATCTGCTTTGTAGAAGTGTTCTAGTATTTTTAATTACTTTTTCATGTGCTTGAATTTGGAATGAAAGATCATTTTTATTGGACTGACTGAGAAAGCTGGTAAAAAAACAGACAAGTTTTAGTGAGTATAATCCTCTCATTAAATCATATAAGAGGAAAGAAACCCAAGGGAAATAAAGTGAGAGCAACTATGTCTTAGTTTTATTGTAGCTATGAATTCATGTGAGACAAAACAGTAGTCAGTACTTGTTAAGCACTGAAAGCTGCTGGCAGGAGGATGGTGTGATATGATTGAGCCATTGGTATAACTGTCAGGAGAAGATACTCGTAAACCATTTGAATTTATCTGCTGAATTTTCCTTTGACAGAGATGCTATTCATGCTTTGTGTCAGTCATTCTAATTAAAGGTGTCTTTTTCCTTCAGACTTTGCTTTTCTTGTAGTTTAAAGTTTGACTGCAGCAGTACCACTATTTTGATTTTGTTAATTGTTTATCATATAATTAGCTTATTAAATTTCTTAAGGTCTATTCTCTTTAATTGAACTGTACTTTTCTAAGGGATTAAAAGGAATAACTTGCTCCCTTCACCCCTAAATCCCACCAGTGTTGTTTTTAATTGTAGAATTCAAAAGGCTTGTGTATAATTAATTTTCTTCTACAGTTTAATACATTGTGTGCCCTTTTGTAAGGATTAAATGATGTTTTCTGTTATGGTATAATGTGTCATGGGAGAGGAATAAATGCACAGCTTTCCTAGCAGTGTGGAAAAAGTGCAAGGAAGTATCTGAAAGCATATTTAATATGTAACAGTAACCTGACATAGATGCTCAGCAGCCGGCAGGCTTTCTTAGAAGGGAACTGTGGCTGCAGTGAGTTGTGGAAATTGTGTTTTCGATTCGAAGTTTATATTAAAAAAATGCAGTTACTTTTTTTTTTTTTTTTTTTTTTTTTTTTTTTTTGTAAAATTGTTGATTTTAACTACTGGTATTTAAACTACAGGGAAAACAGTTTATAGATCTCCTGGCTGACTCCTTCAAAAGGATAGATTTTAACTGCAGGCATATATTGAAATGTTTCATAATAAAATCAAATAGTGGGAAGTTTGTCCTGAGTTGTGGAGAAATATCTGAAATGCAATTTTGGTCCAAAGAAGCCTATATATGAGAAAGTCATAGCTGGAGGAAGGCCAGAAAGTCTACTTGTCTTCTATTTTAATTTAAATGAAAAATGTACCAAGATGTCAAAGTAAATTAAAAGAAGTATTAGTATATGTGAAGATATTAATGAATTCTGGAAAGATGCTCTTCTGAGAAGACCAGGTTCTAGGTCTTCTAGCCCCAGACTCCTTTGATCTTCAGCAGAAGTCCATGAGAATCCAGATATGCAATAGAAACAGGGCATAAGGGGGAGAAAAAAGGTGTTATACAGCTTCATATATCTGAAACATTAGATTTTGAAATCACAGTTACAATATCCTGTTAAGGTTATGACCAAATGCCAGCTGTGGATTGAAAAAACACTTTTTCTGAAGGTGGTTCCCATATCAAGAAGCCTCTGAATTGCTGCCATAGGCATGTTAGATCAGCTTCCAAGTTACAATACGTGAGTTTGGTTTGATTTTCCTCTTTTTATTTGGATTCTAAGAAATTTTAAAGATACTTTCATATTAAAAGTGAGGTTTGATTCTATGTTGTTGGAGTTCTCACTTGGAGAGAGACGGGTGAACGCTGTCATTTCTTTCTGTTTTTCACCAGAGGTTAATATGTTTTATTTCATGTCTCATTGACAAGAACTGATTCTGTTGGTGCAATTTCCGCCCCCCCTCCCCCCATTTTCAAAGTGTCTTGCAGAGTTCAGCAGTGGTGACCTGACCTGCTGCAAAAGTTCTGCTTTGGCTCCTATGAGCAGCCTCTCTTCTCATCCAGTAGCTCCTGACACTACATGGTCCCTTCTGCTTCCTACAGCAAATGTTTTGCTGGGAAATTGCTGTGAAGCTCATAAGCTCAGTGATCTGAACCAAGCGAAATAGTTATTTCTTACCCTCTTTCTCCCCCTCCCTCTCTCAAAAAAAACCAAAAAAGCCACAACTTTCAACCTTTGGGCCAACTTGTAGTGCAGGTTGATGCTATGGTCAGAAGCAAGGACCACTGGTGGGTGAGTAGTCATGACCTTACTCCAGTCAAGGTTGAGAGCTTTAAAACTATTGATCTGCTTTAATCTACAGTTCCGATTTAGCTTCTTGGGGGCTGCCATAAGCTTTGCCTTTTTTGAAAGAATGTAGGTGGTGGTTTTCATTCGGCTCAGTTCTCTCTAGTCCGCTTCACTTATGTAGCTTTGCAAATAAGTCCTTGATTGGTGCAATCTGGGAACAATCCAAAGAGGGGAGAGGGAAAGTGGAAAACGTGTGGTTTAAATTAGTATCAGCAGAGCTGAGTATGAAACCATAGACTTGCACTGTAACTGCTGGAATAGGGGGAAGCCGTTTACTACCAGTTCAGCCCATTTGTTCCTAAGCGGTGATAAAGAGAAAACTCTTCATTTACCTGAATGTCAGAAATGACCTATATAATTAGGAATCACACTCTTCTAATCAACACATTTTCACATGTTATTCCCATTCACTGGTCTCTTTTTCTATGTAATCATTATTTTTTTTTTCCCCCTTCTGGGCTGTTTTCTACTTTTTTTTTTTTTTATAACATGTTTCGTATTAGTATGTTATTCCATCAGTTGGATACATTCATGTATTTTATTAGGATTCTGGCACTGGAGTGAAGAATAGTTTATAAAATGCAATTAGCCTGTACACATGAAGCAGCATTTAGTTATTTGGTAGAATAGTTATGTGTTTTTCTTATTTCAATGACTATTGGTCAGTGGAAGATTTCTTAATTTAAATTTTCCCTTTATTTTGGGGAAAAAAACCTTAAAATACTGTCTTTTTATTGTATTTTTACATTATCTGCTTTAATTTTTGTAGTTAAATACCTCATCCTCGTTAAATAAGTGGTGCATTTCATCTGTATTTAGATGGCCTTCCTCCTACTTAACTACTTTTAGTCCTTTGCAATAAAATATTCCTTGCTCTTTAGAATGCTACGTCTGTGTCGCTGCTCGTCTGCATACGGAGCAATTCTGGCACTGAACGCACTTGTCTGTCCAAAGAATATGTTCCGTCTGTCACAAGCGATTGGGCTGGATGCAAGAATTATGGAGGGGCTTAATAGCCTGTTTTATGCAAGTGGTCAGAATAGAAAATCTCCATGTTCTGTTCTGGTCTTAAATTAAGTGAAACAACCTGACTATGAAACAAATGTTATGCAAAGTATGGCTCTTTCCTAGCTTATGCAGTTGTGTGGAACCTGAGAGAAAAACGAAAATTCAGTAAGGTTCCCTCAGATGTGGACTGTGGAGATAAAATAATGTCTGTGCACTGCTGGATTAGAGGTCTAGGGCCTGCTCAGAGAGAGCTGATGCAGCTCTGTGCCGTATAGGTGCATGGCTATTCCTGAGCTAATTAGCCTTGTGCAGAATGAAAACTCTGATTACACAGGTGGCTTTTCTTGATTTATCACAGACATTTTTTGAGACTGCAGCCCTGCTGTTACTGCTGCAGTTCCCAGAATCACAGAACATTTGAGATTGGAAGGGACTTCTGGAGACCATCTTGTCCAACCCCACTGCTCAAGAAGAACCACCTGGCCCACATTGCCTGGAACTCTATCCAGGCAGCTTTTGCCCGTCTCCAAGGATGGAGACTCCACAACCTGTCTGGGCAACCTGTTTCAGCACTCAGTCACCTTCCTATGGCCTTCCCAAGACTGAGGAAAGGACAGGATCACCTCCTGCTCTTCTAATGCACTCCAGGATACCTCTGTATGCTCTGCAGCACTGCCCGTTGCTGGGTTTTTGTCCACCAGGGCCCTCAGGTCATTTTCTGCAAAGCTGTTTTCTGGCAGATAAAATCCAGGACTTAGGTGACATCAGGGTACTTTGGTTGACATTACTAGGCAATTAATTCTTTTTTACTCAGAGGTATGGAAGGCATGATTACCTTGCCTGCTGTGTGGTAACTTACTTGCTGGGTAAATGACCCCTAGCAAATGGGTGGTGTGGATTGAGCCCCATATTAAAAGAACAGGGTTCTAACCCAAACATCTGCTTTCCGGGAGAGTATTCCAGGATACAGACATACCTGGTATAAATGTAGGAACAAAGCCAAGAAGGTGGCAAAGCAAGGTTTGTGGGACTGAAGATGTTCAATGAATTTGTGACCAGGATGGGTCCTGGGTTTGGTCTCTTCCATCACTCTTTATTTTTAAATGTTTTCATATAGTTGTTATAAAATTCCATTTGGTTATGAAAGGTGAGTTCAGTGCTGTGTTTTACTGTCACTGAGTACTCCTAAGAGATCACATGGCTCAAAGGAACTGCGACACACCTCTGCCAAGAGTGTAAATTTGGAAGATCCAAAGCAGTAGGTGCATGTGAGCTCGGGCAAAGTAGCACTGCCCTGGGTGTGTGCCGAGGCAAGAGGTGTTTTGACATAGTGGCTCAGGAGTTAGATGGTGATTTTATGAATTGTTTAATTGAAATTCCACTTTCTTGAGGGCAAATGGGGGGAATGGGGCACAAGCCTTACCTGCTTTATTTGCATATCTTTAGTGTGTGTGTGCGAGATGCTCAAGATTTTGAGTGGGCATGTCATCTTCTTATTACAGTGGTTTCTGAAAATTTATCTGAATATCAGGAAAAGAATGCAGGCAAGAGATCACTGTTGCAAGGTTAGCAATTTAAAGACTTTGCTGCAAAAAGCTTTCAGTATTTTTAATCTTTATGTTAGAACTTCTTTTCTGTTTTACTGTTAAGCTTTCCCCAGTCTTCCTGTGCAAATAATTGGCAAAGATTTTTTTTTTTTAAGTACAATATATAATGCAAAAAAAAAACAGGTGGAGATTTTGCTTTTAATAGGCCAAGATAATGTGCAAAAATCTTAAAATGAAGAGTCACTAAAAAGATGATTGATCTCTGGCATCTCTTAAAATAGAACATCATGAGCCTTCCTGTTTTTCTTTTCTCTCTTTTTTTTTTTTTTCTTTATTTTCTTCCCTACTAGATCTGGAGAAGCTACTTTTGAATCAGCAGCTTTCAGTCTGACAAACCTAATGGGCAGATTGGACGATAATCCTGATAGTATTTTTTAAAAACACCTGTATAACTTCAGAGCACAAGTTGCACTGAAAGTCACTGGTGTGTGGTGCTAGGCAGTCTTAGAAGCTAGGTGTAGGTCCTTTTAAAAACTGCACTCTGCACTTTTTTGAAAATTCTCTTAATTTGGAAAGTTACCACTTCTGTTGACTTCCCAGCATCTGCCTTTAATAGTGAATCAGCATGAGAGATGTGACCCTGAGAATCTAAGCCTGAATTACATGAAAAATATGATTCATAGATGAATAGCTCTATCACTTGCTGCAGTGTGGGAGTGAGAAAAGACT
Source organism: Nothocercus julius (assembly GCA_013398735.1). Lineage (NCBI taxonomy): Eukaryota > Metazoa > Chordata > Aves > Tinamiformes > Tinamidae > Nothocercus > Nothocercus julius. The sequence goes on from VZSV01000017.1 coordinate 6,938,048, forward strand.
GTAGCAGAAGATGGGTGTATTCTGGTGCTGAGGTTTGTTGTTTGTAGTATTGAGGTTGGAGGTCTCGTGTGCAGATGTGTGAGGCAGAGACTTGCTGTTTTAGTAGGGTGGCAAAATCCAAATCCTCATTTTTGTTGATATTTCTGGAGACAGAGGAAGAGAAGCAGGGTAAGTTTATTGAGTACCCTTATAAGAAACTGAAAAAATAGAGATTGGATTTTACTAAATCTAGATAAAATTAGAAACGTTTTTATGTCAGTCCCTTCAAGGACGTCGCAACTAGACAAATTGTAATGAAGTGTTTTTCTTCACTATGTTTTGCTTTCCTAACTCATCGAATGTAGGCACCTAGGATTTAATCTGTGTATGTGGGCTACATAGATACCAGATTTTGAACTTTTTGCCACTAATGCATTTAGACAATGAAGACTGTGTGAGATGGTAACGTGAAGAAGAGCTTTGCTGAGATGTGCTTTACATCCTCAGTTCTTACAGAGGCAGAAGGTCAAGTGTTAGTGTCCCACACAATGCTAGGAGGTAGCCAGTTCCAAAATGACTGATGTTGGACTAGGATCAACACTGTTTTGATACCAGCTATGCCCAGTTTGTACAATATATTGTACAATATAGACATGTTTTGAATGTAATAACAGAGTATGTCCAGATGGCCTAGGCAGGTCAACATCAAAACAGGGAGCTCTCATAAGTATTAAATTTTAATAGTTTATTCTTGCTGAAAATTCTGAATTTTGTGTGGTTTATAAAACTCACTCTTGGACCTTCATGTAGTATGTTAACCTGTTGATCATTTATAGCTGAGGGAGCCTACTGTACTGCAGAGAAGGCTCTCTGGTATCTGGAGAGTGGATCAATAACACTTTAGGATAGAGTAGGTGTTCAACCTGTATATAAAAACAAAACCTATATTCGAGGGGTAGAGAGGACTCCCCTGTAGAGGGGAGTCTACATAATTCTGGGAAAAAACAGAAGTTGCTGGGTTTTGGCAGGAAGAGCAGCTACAAAGCAGAATAGTGGTAGAAACTTGGTGAAGACATCCTAAAGCATTGCAATTCCAGTGAGCCTTAGTTTTCTACATGGCTTCTCTACTTGACATCAGCCAAAGTTGGCTGTATCCACGTATTCTGGTATGCTCATCCAGCTTGTGTCAGAAGGCATTTTGGCAACTAATTTAGTTCTGGAGACTGAGAGGGTCAGAGAATTGTGAAAATCTTGCAGAGGTAGATTGTGTATCCAAGCTTATCCAGATGCCTTCTGTTCTTAGATGTTCATTTTTGGACAGTGTTGTAATAACATTGTGGAGTATCATGTTATCTGTAAGAAACAGGCACTACTTATATATTATATGTAAGAAATTCTGTGTAGGCTTAGGATCACCATTTAATAGTTGGTTCATTTGTTCTAAATTTAATTGTTTTAATTTCACAGGTGCCTGCATAAATATCACGAACAGCCAGTGCCAAATGCTGCCATATAACTACACCACTCTAACTTCAGTTCTTTCCATTGTCAAAAGCATTGAAATGGAAAAGTTCCTGAAGTTCTTCAGTTATCTCAACCGTCTCAGCTGCTATCAACACATCATGATGTTTGGCTGTAGTCTTGCTCTTCCTGAATGCATCAGTGACGGTGATGACAGGTATTTGGGAACAAAAATCAGTCAGTGACTAGAGCCAATGTGGTAAAATACTGTCTGTCAAATCAGAAAAGGGCAAATCTGAATTAAGCCTATGATCTTGTTACAAAACCCCTGTCTAAGCTATTCACAACATTTTTGCCAAAATAAACCAACTGCAATAAAGTTTTCCTAGAAAAAATCTTGCCAGCACATAGATTAAAACTATGGTATTAGGGCAGTCAGATTTGTTTTCATAACAAAGGCTGTCCAGAGTTCTTGTATCTTGTCTGTCCAATCTGGATGTGCCAAAACAGAATGCTATGTAACAGTATAAATGCACTGGATATTTATAGCATTGGCATAAAGTGTGGTGGATGTTGTTTAAATTAAATTTTAACATAGTCAGAGAAAGGAGATTCATATTCTTCAAGTATTCAAGTGATTTAACATTCTCTTAAATCTTTTTCTTATGGAAAAGTTAATCTTTTATATATATTTGATGATGTGTGGGTGTGTGCATATATATGTGGTAGGTTGTATTCAGAGAGACTGACATAAACTGTTTGGGAAGCTTGAATATAGGTGTGTCTTGATTCTGCATTTACATAATTGTACCTTAATATGTTATGCGATTACTTTTTTCTTTAAGCTTCTTTTGAAAAAGATTGCATTTAAGAATGCTAGAAGGAAAATACGGGACTTTTTTATGTACACAATCTCTATGCTGTTTCTGGAGGGGGAGGAATCCTTTCTCCTTATTTCATTAGCTGCAAAATTCAATGGAAGAGAATATGGCAGTTGAACAACTTGAACTTGACAAGAACCCAGGAGCTGAAAGCTGTGCAGTTGAGAATGCTTAGGTTGCCTGTGAAAGTGCAATTTTATTAGATGAAGTAAGCTGAGCTAAAACATAGTTGCTACTCAAAGCTATAGTCCCACTGCAGGTAATCTGTACCTACCATTTCAGTTGTAGCAGAGTGATCTCTGGATGAATCAATTAAGCTTACTGAACAGACAGAGAATTAACCCAATAGAAAAGCACACATGCTTATCTAATTGGGATTAGGGCTGAAGATAAGGCATCGTGAGAAACAGTGGAATGAGACTGCTTATTAGACTGAGTGACCTGTTCCAAAATTATTTTCAATTAACACTATTTAACTCATTGCATAATTAATGATTTTTTTCAAGATTCAGTATTGCGATTGTTCCAGTTAGTCTGATATCATACGATCTATTATTTCAAGAAATCATACAGCAAAATCATAAAAGTTGCTTCAGGTAATAAACTCATGTGTTTGAAGGTTCAACAGGGGAACAGACCGTTTCTGTCAGTTCATTTATTCTGCTCTGTTTGAAATTTGACTTTCATAATCCTCTTGAAAGGGACATGTCTAAGGTGCAAAGTTCATAACTCAAACTCATAAAAGAGTAACTTCTAAAAACTTTCTATTTTCATTTCTTTCCTGAAGACATCTTTCTTGCAGAGTTGAGGTAATGGAGCAAAATCTGGTTACATTATAACAGACATCTTCGTAATTTAAAAAAATAAAAAAGTTAAATTAATATTTAGAACATAAAGGTTTTTGCTCTGTTTTTGGGTAGCAAGCAAAATACTGTGGGATTCAAGGGACAGGGATTTTCTGTGTTTTTGTTTTTGCTTTTGTTTTCCCACAACTGCTTTCTCTTAGTAATTTTTAATTTCAAAGCTGGGACTGGATTTCCATGTCCTGGTTTATTTTCCACTCTGGAGGTCACATGTGCCTCCTTCAGAATTTATTTTAAAATCTTCTTTGTAGAAACTGTTCTGACCCCTGCAGATTGATCAAGAAGAAAGTCCGGTGTGAGACTGTAAATGATGCAGGATTATGTTAGAATTGGATTTCGCTTTACATAATCAGATGTCTCATCTGGGTGACGGTGCAAATTTAGACTGAGTGACAAGTGCAAGAAAAAGCAAGTGTGGTGTTTTGAAGTGCTAGTTTGTTATATCTAGTTTGTCTGTAGGCACTGCAGTGATTTTTTTCTGATTATTCTCCCTTGCGTAGAACCAGGTTATTTTAGTCAAACAATAGGGCCAGCATATTGCAGGGCCAACAATAGTTCTTTTTAAGAAGCTTGGTGTCTTCATTTTGGGGTATTCACTTCAGTGAGAATGGTGACATGTCAAAGGTGAGCTGAGTTTGGGTATTGTTATCTGTGCCTGTGGAATGTCTCTGAAGAAAGCCTTTCGCTGATATGGAAAACTTTGGAATAATAGCAGGTCACTTTGTACGTGCTGAGCACAAAGATGGAGAATGAAGAGGTAGGGCTGTTTTAGGTCTCTTGAACAGAGGGATTTGGGAAGTGTTAGAAACTAGGGAATGCGGAGAAGCAGAACGGTCCCTGTGTGGCGTGCTCTGAGGAAATGAATGGGGATATGTTCATCCGTCATAGCCCTTGAATTGTAAATGTCCTTGTTTTTCATCTTCAGTATCACAAAGTGTACAGCAGTGCAATACTGACGTTATTAGCGCGAGTGCCTCCAGTGAATTACAGCTCTTCTGACTGCTGATAATTTTTAATCTGAAATTAAAGAGAAGCTACTGTTGATACTTTTGTTTTATGGTTTTGTTTCAAATTTATTTGAAGTATAATTTGACAATTGCTGTGTAGATAATAGAGGGAAATGAGACATGGGACGCTCAGATGTTTATTCTTAGGTACGGCAGCGACAGTCTGTGCTGGCAGCTTCAGCCGTGGGAGCAGTAATTGCAACAGCGTGTTCGGAGGAGCCATGAGAAGGGAAGGTACAAACATGAGTCCACGGCAGCCAACGTGCTGTTGTTACACAGCTTTGCCCTGAGATCTAAACTTCTGTTTCACATCTGTCTTTCATGCACTTATAAATATCGTATTCATTGACACTTGAAGGAGATGATGTTTCTGGGCCGTGAGCTGCTTCGGTCTGTGTGTAGCGCACAGTGTGATTGGGAACGGGAGCTTCTGAATGCGGCCACAGTGGTGTTAAGAATTATTCTGTATTTTACTGTGGTATGAAGCATGTGTGGCAGTAGAACTGAATTTGAAAGCTGTATTCCCAAAACTAAATCCATGATCAGCCTGTCCTGCTGCTTTAAAAATGTATATAGCAGTTCCTTTAAAAAGGCTGTATATTGAAAGGAATTATGAAATTTCCTGTTTGCTGGGCGAATGGACGAGATCTCTCCCATATTACTTCAAAATCAGACTTTAAAAGCCCACTCTTAATTTAACACAGCCCAGCAGCACTGCTAAAGAGAACATGAGCCAAAACTGAAAAGTGACAGCCCTCTTGGAAGAGTGCTTCAGAGTAGATGATGTGCTTAACTGACTTCTCAAACAGTCAAGGTTGAGAGAGCAGCTTTGCCCTTTTGGGTGGTATTAGTGTGAGACTAGTTACTATTAAACGCACACTCATATTATTGTACCTCATTTATTGTAAGGAAGATCTACTCTCAGAGCTGTTGGTTGGGATTTGTAGTGTTTCAAACTAATGAATTTTACTTTACTATTGGGAGACACTGAGAATAGGTCAAAGCTCAGTTATTAGGAGCTAGTGATTGTTGCTTTCTTTATGGCAATTCTCTTGTCTTGAGTTCGCCGTGTTTTATAGCCTATAGATCTATAGATGTTGTGCCCAAAAAGACCGAGGTGGGATTGGGGGGACAAAAAACAAACAAACAAACAAAAAAGTTGCGATGTTTTCAGATTTTTGAAAGAAAAACATAGTATTCATAAAGCCAAACTGCAACTAAAATTTAAAGCTACAAATATAATAGAGCAGCAGTTCATGGCAAGCCAGCTTATAACTACATAATGCAAACAAGGATACTTAGTAGTAGAGTTTACATTTTGTGAATACCTATGTTTTGTCAAAAGGTTTGGTAAAACAGGAAAGCTGTATGAAATTCTGAAGGCCTGTGTGCATGGCTTTTTTCTGCTTTTCTGTGCTGGGAATAAATTTGATGATCATGGGTTCCTGCAGCACCTCTCCACTGTTGTGCTGCTTTCTAAAGCAGAAGTTCACAGCTTGGGTATTTCCACTGGTCTTCTGTGTAGAAACATATTCCAGAAGAGAGAAAGCCTCTTCCAGTGATGAGACTCCGATGCAATAAACCTTTGGAGATCAGACTTGATTTAAACTCCTATTGAGGGAATACTGGTTATAAAGTAGAAGTATAATATGCTCTTGGGATAATGTTGCCATTCGTTCCTGTATGTGTTTATTCTCTTTGCTTTTTGTTATGTCAGAGGTATTTGAAAACAAAGCAGTGGAACAGGCTGTCTTCTGTCAATGCTGAAAGAGCCCATCGGAGATTTTTTTGTTTTGTTTTGTTTTTTTTTGCATTAGATACTGTCTAAGCATTCAGCAATGGGCAGCTTTCTGCCCCTGAAAATTTCTAGCCCAGCTGGACAAAACGGGTAACACATGGGAGAAGAAAGTTATACTGTCATGTTAATAGCTATGGAAACCAGGACTGAGAAGGAAATTTGCAGCAGAGCTTAGAATTGAGCCTGTAACTCTTGTATCCTGTGCCTTTAGGTACAATATTCCCTCTTGAGTTAAACCTGCACATGCACCTCACACACTGTCATTTTTTTCACTTTGGTCTGATCCAATAAACACTGAATATCAGAGGAACAAGCTTTCTTTCTCATTTTTGAAAATTATTCTCTCAACTTCATTCTAAAGGACAAAATAATATAATTACAGGAAAGTGCTTTCTCTGAGTTTTCAGAGTATTTCTTACAGAAGAGTTTGTCATGTCACTATCTATACGTAATTTAAATATTTTTGTTCTCTTGTTATCTCCATGCTACAAATAAGAGTAGCCTAGTAAAGATAAACAGAAAACTGAAGAGGCGAGCAGAGGACTACATCATATGTTGGGGATGGAAGGGAGGTACTGAACTAGAAAAAAATTAGTTAATAGGAATATGACTGTAAAAAAAAAAAAAAAAGTGAATAGTCTTTATACAGTTGAGTATACTATGAATAGCTGTATGGTTATGACTCAGTGACAATTTTTTCCCTTTTTCCTTTTTTTTTCTTGTTCATTGTCTTTACCCATTTTTTGTAATTTATATATTAAAAAAAAATACATAACAACATGAACATAACATCCTTCATTACTAATAAGGGAATAAGTCACAATGAAATACTATGCCTAGCTAATAATCTAGAAATATGTGGTGTTATTATAAGCAGATAACTTTTTTTTTTTTTTTTTTTTTAAATGGGGTGAGGTACAGGGGAGGCAAGGGGAAAAAATTCTTCCAAGTCTGCAACGTTTTGTATAACCCATCAGTGACATGGCAGTTTGCTTTTCCTTGCTTTTGTGAACTACGCTCTAAATTTACCAATATTCTTTGTTCCTCATGCTCACACTGACATTGATTTTTTTTTTCCACTTTCTTTTATATCAGAGCATACTTAGACTTGTAAAAATAAGACATTATATAATCTTAGAGTTAATTGGGGCTTTTAGAATGTTTAATAGAAAGTATTAGCTGATCACATAGATCCTGTAGCTCTTGTTGAAGAGAATTTTTATTTTAATACTGTATGAAAAGGAAAGTATCGGCATGTATTTTAAAGACAGTATGGGCATACATTTAAGTCACTGTCTGCTGTGTGAAGTGCATAAAGTTAAATTGTGCATGAGTATTGCATATTTATTAGTCTTAATAGGCAATCCTATACTGGCATGTTTTAATCTACCTAATTTTGATAACAAAGCAGGTAAATAATGCCAAGATAAAATAGCAACTGTTCTGAACCTTGGGTAACTGATCTGATATCTGGTCTGTGACATGGCTGCTTTACTCTCGTCTCGTAATCCATTTGCACAGAGGTGCCAGGTTACAGTTGCATGGCGTTTTGACGTTTTACAGCTGTATAAAAATGCTTACATTTTTTACATCCTTGCAAAGTTACGGTTTCAGCAGAGTTACTGTTGAAGTTCCTGTGTTAAGAAACCCTCCTGGAAGGCCATTTCAAACTACATATTCCTTACCATAATCTTATTTAAGGTGTTTTCATTAGGATTGTTTCTACCAGATTGACAAGGGTTAAGCACGGCATAGGCGACGACCACTTGCTAGTGCTCTGAGAAGGAAGATGGGCTGATGACCTCCTACCTCTCCCAGCCTTCTTTTAGTTTTTCTTTCATGATTCCATGCAGTGTATTTCTTGCCATGACCCCAAAATATGGAGTGGGGGCTGCTTTGAGAAGCCTGTGAAATGGCTACCAGTCGCTTGACCAGTCACTCAAGTTATTTTCTGAGGTCACAATCGAGCTTTTCATATATTGTGGGAGCTGCTTCTTCCTTTTAATATCGTTTGCTTGTGATGGTGCACAAATTAACATAACTCAAAAAGGATATTCTAGCTGGGGTTTTGACAATGTTTGTGTACCAAGCAGATCCATCTGTTCTATATTCAGCCACTCAAGAATGTGTTGACATATCTTTCTTGAAACAGAAGACTATAAACTTCAACTTTTCTGTCCTGAATATAGCAAAGGTGATATTCACTGCTGAAGTGCTCTGCGTCTAGATAATTTGAAATCACATGTGTTTGTTCTAAATGTTGCTCTGGCTTGACTTTGAGCCCTTGGGAACCCAAAAGACTAATTACGTACAAGAAAATACACTGTTATAACAAAGCTATAAAATTTGTCTTTGAATATATAACCAAGTCTTAATCCAAATGTCATTTTTTCACCCATTTGTGGTTCATATAAGGCCAGTTGTGACTTGAACAACATAACCTCAGAGGTCCAATGAATGAAAAATGTGTATGGTCAGATCCTGTCAGATAACGAAGGCAAAAGTTAGAGAGGAAGCGAGTGCGATAAAATTGTGAGCTTTTACCTGCGCAATACTTTTCTGAGTTTGTCAGTATTGTTTTAAAGCATTCTATAAAGGAAATTGATATATAATTGTTTCCATTTGGCAGAAAAACTGAGGGACACCAGAGTCTGTGTAGTTTAAGAAAGCCCAGACCAGTCAAAAGTCTGAATATTTCTTCTTTCCCTATGTTCTTCTAATGGTTGATATGCCTTCGAGTAGCTATTAATTTCACTAATAGCTGTAATAACTGTTTTAACATGATGTAATTCTAGAAGTAATCTGGTCACAATAGAGATGCTACTGGTAGGCAGTCAATATGTCATGTATTGAGAGAAATAAGACCAGGAACAACTGGCAAAATATTGCTCACACAACATAAAAGCTCAGTTTCAGCTCCAGTCCCCCCAGAATTTGATGAACGACTAACTCAAATTGCCTCAGAGCAACAAGAAAATACAATGGCTGGCAGGTGTAATGTGCAACTTAGAGATTCAAAGTAGCAGCAATGTCTCTTTAATATAACTGTCGAATAATGCTTAATAGTTTCTAGGTATTTTTGGAAATATATATGTACAATAGCAAATGTTATATACGATGTCATGGTTGAAACTGTGTTTTGTTGATAGTGCTGAGCATATCTGAATTCTTTGTCCAAACAGAAGGACAATGAATCAGTTTAGAGATAATTCAAAATGAAAATTAAATAAGCAATAAATGGATATGTGTATAAATAAAATATACAATATGTAGCTTCAGAAAGTGACAGAGTGCTTGCATAGAAAAATGAATTAAAGGGAGAAAATAAATCTGAAACCTCATCTCCCATTCTAATTAAAAATTATTGATCAAGAAAGAAAATTTTATTTCTTCTCTCTTGTCAACAGAACATATTTTTCATGAGGTAAAGTGAGACAATGAATTAAGAACCAGCTGATATATATGTGGCTTCAAAGAAAGGTATACCAACATATATCTGAGAGATTGACTTTGACCATATACTCAAGAAACAAATGAAGAAATGACGTCACAGTTATTATAGCTAAAATTAGTTTTGCATATTTATAATAGCTTCCTTCTCTATGTGGCCTGCATTGCTCATAATTTCATGCTTAATGAATAATTTCATCATTATTGTGTAACTCTTACTTACCAGGGAGAAAAAAATGTGCTAATGAGAAGATTATGCATTGAATTGTCTCTCCCAACTCTGATTCTGAAGACAACATGAACTCATCATCATCTTAGGACCCACTTAGGGCTACCGCTTGTTCCTAAGCTGAGACAGTATAGAGGTGGGAAATATAAAGCCCATATCTGCAAACAGTGCAAGCTGAAAGTATAGGTAAAGACGTGGAATTGGTTAACCTGACTTTATGTAAAGTTATTAACATTGCTTTTCTAGAAGATCACTTTAACAAATGTGTATAATTTTTTGGGGGGTAGGGGGAAGGGGAAGACCTTTT
>VZSV01000017.1:6956370-6984625 GCA_013398735.1 Nothocercus julius
TTTTAAAAGTTTCCACATGCATTAGAGAAATAATTATTGGTATCTTTGTTCTCTGTCTCTGTTCTCCAGTCGAGGCCTACTGCCCTGCAGGACATTTTGTGAGGCAGCAAAAGAAGGCTGTGAGCCAGTCTTGGGGATGGTAAATGCTTCCTGGCCAGAATTCCTCAAGTGCTCTCAATTCCAAAACAAAACGGAAAATGACACCTCCACAAGGGTATGCTTCTCACCACACCAAGAGAAAGGAAAACAAAGTACGTTTCCATTTTTAACTGTTTACCATTGTTCAGGAGTTACCATTTAATAATATATTTGTCTTGTTCTGTAGGACAAACTCTGGGATGAAATTTATGACTTCTGGTTCTGTTCTAACTTCGGATTAGCATGATAAAGTTTGCTTGCCATGCATTTTTCTAAGACTTTTATTGCTTTGAGGCTGTCTTTTTGTTTTGCGTCAGAAAATCCCTTCTGTTTCAGAGGAAGAAGCTAGGCATAGAAAATGCCCTTTAAAAGGAAGCTCTGCTGACTTTTCCTTTGGTAAACTAGTGATCACAAGATTATTGCTTTGGAGCCTGAACTTGATACACAGGCTAAATTTGAAATGCATCTCTTTGGTTCTTGCTGTAAAGATGAACCCAAAGCCGATTAAACTGTGAACTTGTCAAAATCATGGTTGTGATACACCCACTAGCGTGTGTTGCTTAGAGCGCTGTGAGGGAAAGTCGCCAGAAGCCTCTTTAAATATAGACTATTTCCATCTCCTCAGAATCACTGCTGTGTTCTGTGGATCTAAATCTAGGTGAGATCAGACCTGAAGGCAGCAAGCCTGACCTTTTTTTTTTTTTTTTTTTTTTTTTTTTTTTTTTTTTTTTTTTCTCATGACCCCATTGCTGGATTTTTCTTGCTTTGTGTTTATCTATTGCTAGTCCAGACAGAGGATGGTCCTTTGCTGCTGCTACACAGCATCCCTTGAGCCTAAGGGCTTGTACAGTCAGTCAGCAGATTCTGTGTTAATGACTTCTGAGTGAAGATTAAAATAAAATAAAATAAAATAAAGAGATGATATACTGAAAATTAAAACAAACAAACTGGCAAATTATACATGCAGAGTTCCCTTAAAATATTTGAGGTTGTAAAGTGGGTCTTCACAGGTTAGGTAATACCACAGTTAAGAGTGTTTGTACACCCTTGGCTATCTCCTTTCTGAATATGTATAATACTGTAGCCTTTAAATACATGATCATTTTTTTTTTTTTTTTCCTTTTAGAGTGGGATTCTCTTGGTCTGTAAGGGCGTGTGTTGAGGAACCATGAAATGAAGGAGGTTGTTGTTCCTACCTACCTCACCTTTGGGGAAATTAGTGATGGCTATGGTAGGGAAACACAGAATGAAGGATGAAGGATTGTGTCTCGTGGAAGACAGCTGAATGCCTTCCAGGAAAACTGAATGCTATCCACAAGCCTCCTGCAAAGTTCTTAAGGGATTCTGGGCCAGTTGCTGTAATGAAAGCCACTGGGAGCTGTGTTTTGACTACATGAGATAAATACGTGCTACATGTGCTGAAAAATTAGGTCTTGTGGGCCTCTGCAAATGGGAACCATAAGGAAGTAGATATAAAAATGCCTAATTTCTTCTTGTCTCAATTTCCCATGTGTAAAATAGGAATAAAGCCATCCTTTTACCTCACAGCGCTATTTTAAAGCTAAGTGCTTTGCTGCCTTTGATATCGTAGTGATGAAAACCCTAGAAATTAGGAATATAGTCATAGCAGGCAAAATAACAAATGAGGTAAGAGTTTATATGATTGATACATAAATACAGTAAAGGGTTTATAGTGAACAGTGAGGGTAAAACAAAGGAGCGACCGGCACATCCTCAACGGAGCATGTTCATACTTGGCACAGAATGAAGTACAGCTCTGAAGAAAGCACAGAGCATTAGATACCTAGGGCTCATTCATGTATGGTACACATGCTGAGCAGGAGGTAAGATATAAATATGCCTATTAACTTTTGGCAAATAGTGGTTGGCTGAAGTGTTCAAAAGACCCACTAAATCTTGAAGGCAGATTGGCAATTCATGCAGTAAATTGCATGAATTATAGAAAAGTACACAGTGGAAATTTACTGTTTCTCGGCAGGGAAGAATATCTCGAACTGGTGTTTTGAGATTAACTACCTGTACCTGGGAGGCTGCAGAGGCCTATGCCATTTTTGGCAGTTCTGACATTTTGTTGCTTAAAACAAATGACATCTTTAATTAATTTGTTTGCATGCACTATTGTTCATGATGCTGGATATGAATAGTTTACATGTGGAGGAAATGATAGACTATAGGGAATGTTTTGACTTCTTTTGCTTAAAGGAATATTTCTAATGCTATACCTTTTTGACTGATAAAGTAAAAGTCAAGGTTCCCCAGGCTATTTTTCATACGGAAAGAAGTTAATGTTGGATTGTTTTTTTCTTTTCAATTTGTATATTTAAAATTATTTATTTGAATGCAACAGAATTAAAACAGCTGGTTTGTTGTTCCAATCCCTTCTTACCTAGTGCTCAATCCAAAACACTCTTCAAGATTTTTTGGGGGCTAGATTCCTGGAAATTCCCAAGGTGTGCCCTTGGCGATGTATGCTGCTCATGTCTCAGCTCTGCAGTTTTCCTTGGGGACTAATACCTCCAGGCTGCGCAGTGAAACCCTCCTTACCTACACATGTCTTGCATATACACTGTTTTTGTGTGAGAATGCATTTCTCCTATGGGGGTTTAGCTGATCCACATATTTACTATCCTTTTAATAATAAGATGTCACTGCTTGTTGCAGAAAAGTATAAAGACCAAAATGATTTTTTCCCATGATGTTTTTCATCATATTGTGGCCAAACACTGTGCATTTATTTAATTGAAAATTACTTTTCCTCCAAGAGAGTTTGAATCACACATGACTTTCCAGGCTTTGACTGATTTTCTAGTTAGAATCCAGAGCGTTTATTTCAGGGACAATTATCAGCTTTCCTGATACGTATTTATTAGTTAGGGACTGCTGATACTGCTGTTCACTTAGAAGTGGAAGGAAAAATGCCACTGAAAATGAACTAACATAACACTGTCTCCTGTATTACTAAGGTCATAAAAATTATTCTGGCAAATATCTTTCTGAGACTTTATTCTTTTGTCTCTACAGTGGATATCCAATAGCTGAAAAAATTAACTACTATGAACATGCAAGCTTTAGGAGTCCAGTTGTTGATACTTGAGACTAAATATTTGAACTGGTTTCGCAGATGAGCAGTGAGCATGGAAGGGAGTAAGGGACAAGTGCTATCGCTGAGTCATTCATTCATTCCACATTAATCCAATAATGTGTTCTTGTGGAAAAAAAGTATCAGAAGCATTCCTGGGGGCTGCTGGGCATCTCCCCACTCACAGAAATATTTCAACTTTGTTTTTCTTTCTTTTAACTGTCTCTGTGGATCTCTGTTATTTCTACTTGCTTTGGCCAGCCTATAGCTGATGCTATTAAACAGTGGGGGAAAAAAATAACAGTACTGTGAATGAGAAGTCAGGCAACACGGTGAGCTGGCTTTTGTTGAAGTGGAGTTCTTAGGAAAGCACTGAAATAATTTTTTAATAAATCTGGACCCTAAAACACTTTCAAAAATAATAGTGAATATTGATGCTTCTGCACTTATCACAATGAAATCTATGTAAGAGACAGTTCAGAACTGGCAGGCAGTGTTCACTTGTGCATTATACTGAAGTTGCTGTAAAATTGTAAGAAACACATAGAACTCTTTTATCTGCAATATAAAAAAAATGGTGAACTTTTAACCCACTGGTTATTGCAGCAGTTTTTCAATTGGTACAGTCTTTTAATTAAATTTTTCTGCTTAGATAAAGTTTCAGTGATTGCTGAGTGGGAGAACGAGTACTGAGCTCTGGATAATCTCTCTTCTTAGCAAAAACACAGAAATTAATTATTATACATGTTGATTTATGCCCTGAAATGTTCAAGGGAGTGAAAGAGCTAAATGCATGAATAATTGGAGCACGCTCTTTAATCCATTTGAAGATGACACCACAGGAGCTCTTAGCCCCTTTTAATCTGTACAAGGCGCATTTAGTTAGTGCTCTGCATTAGCAAGTCTAACACAGTCACATTTCTTATGCATGCCACTTTATGGTACTGTAAAAGCAAATAGTTGATAGATGCTTTAATGCCACAACTATAAACCTCAGCAGTAGAATTTGTTTCTCTGATAGAACAACAACATTCCCTTTACTTAGATTTAGCTTCAAGTTTTGCACTAACTCAGCTCATTAGTTGAGTTACCTTCTAGTGTCTCTCCTTGTATATTACCTTGTGCTGTGTAAGCTGCCATAGAGCAAATAATACAGAAAAGACTCAAGAGAATGAATATAACACATACAAGAAAAGGACTATTTTTCCTAACAAAGCATATGGTGAACTAATACAGAGCCTTTGTTTGTTCCTTGCATTAAGTACCAATAAAAATTACTCTGACACTTCCACTCATGGTGTCAGGTTTATCTTCCAGGGCACTGCTATCAATTTAGAGAACAGAAAGACAGAGGCAGTATCCCTCTCTCTGTAGACATTTAGAGGCTAGTTATGTACATCTAGTATAGAACTTAATTAAGCAAAATCTTTTAAAATCAGGAAAATCCTGTCCTTTTTTGTGTCTTTGTATTCATTTAATGCAGTGAAAAGAAGGCAGAGGTGATATGTGTATATGAAATACTGATACTATTCAGTTGGGAAAGTAGTGATAGAAAAATACTTTTTTGAGGGAGACAAAATGTTTTTCAGGCTTGTGGTGTGTCATGCAAGGAAACATTCACAGTCAAAGGAACTGTTTCCCTCACGCGTTTATTCATTACTTCCGTTGACTCAGTAAATACTATATTAAATTTTGTCCTTTGATCTCTTTTTTACTCCTCCTCTGCCCCCTCAGCATTTATCTCTGCCTCTTCCTACTCATTGCCTGTTTATTTTCCAACTTGGAGTCTTCCATGGGCCTTTTTACATCACTTTAAATGACTGGAAGTGAGAGGACTTTGTGTTCTTCTCCCGCAGGGTTTTGTATCTTAAGGAAACCGAGAAATGGACAGTGTCTTGTAAGGCAGAAGGTACCAGCTTCTGTAAATATGTGGTCATGATCCTATTGCTGAATTTTTCTATAGTTGACAGTTACAAGATGCATATACCATACCCCAGGGTACGTAGGATATAGGGAGCAGATGATGAATATCTGTGGGCAAGAGAATACAGGGATTCCTCTGGGTCCCACTGTGCTATTGTGAATGTAAGAATGGCAGTATTAAGTCAAACCAAAACTCCATCTAGGTTGCAACGCTGTCTTCAAAATCTGCCAAAATTAGATGCCTAGAGAAGAATAGAAGAAGAGGACAAAAATGTGGTGATAGTTTTTCAAATTGCTCCCTCAGTTTTCCATCCTTTTGTGATTCAAGAAATTGTACGCACCTTGTGACCCACTATAGGTTTTTCTTCTATTAATTTGCCTGTTTATTTCATGAATCCGTGTACATTTTAGTATCTGTAGTATTGTATTGCAACATTTCATACCTTTTCTATGTGTTCTTTGAAGAATACTGCCTTTGATTTATTTTAAAGGCGGTTTTATTTGATAGCTCACAGTTTTTGCATAGACATAGACAATGCATATTGTTTCATCTTCGTTTTGGAAAAAAAGATCAGCACTTTTCATGATCATTTTCACAGATATGCAGTGTGAAATCTGTGAAATGTAACAATTGCTATACCCTGAAATGCAACCGGAAGTCAGTTTTGAGGGTTGCAAAGCAGTATTTTTTTCCTTTGGTCTGTGCTATCTGTACTTTTCCAGGGCTCTGAAGGCATAATCCTCAATAGATAAGATTCCAGTAATCCAGCTGGGAATTACAGCACATAAATGATCTCGTCACTTCAGAGACATTTTTGATAGTGCACCAGGTGCAGGTAAAGTAAAACACATTTTGCCACCGCTAGTGTTTGCTTAGCGATTTTGGAAGTTTTCTAACCTGTAAATCTTCCTATCAAAGATCTGGGAAAAGGCACTAGCAAATTGTTTTTCTGTCAGACAGAACTGCTTCCCTTTTCTTTAGGAGTTCAGATGTATGTATTTTTGCACACTGATGTTAATAAAGGTGTGAATTCTCAACACAGGTACAAATAACTAACATTTCCCAACACATATCAAACTCCTCCAGGTTTCAGATCAGATATTGAAATTCATCAAAAGTGTTTGTTTTTGTGTGTAAGACAAGGCTTTTGTAGTTTCCATTAAAATCTGATCTGTGGAGATGTGATCAAATTGTTAGGCTGCTCAAGCTTGGTAGAAAGCAGAAGGTACCTTCACTGGAGGTGTTCACAGCACATGTGCTCTCCTGCCTTAATCCCTGCGTTGCTTGCACCAACATGTCCAGTCATGTCCTATTAGAAGACTCCAAAAGGTGAGATGAATTTTTCTTATAGTTCCTTTTGATTGCTGCTGGGTATTAAAATTGAGAGAAAGAAAAAGTGATTTCATTGTTCCTATTGGTTACATGTAACGCACAGGACGAATAAGTGCTCACTTTAGGTAAGAGAAGAAATGGAAAAGTGAATTGAGAGTGGAATCAGAATGGCTGGGAGCAGAGTAGAGTGGGGATGTATTGGGAGGGGAGAGAACTGGAATGATCTTTAAGTGCTTGAGCACTCTTGTCCACAGTCCAAAAATGGGTGTTGGACTCCTGATTCTTTACTTCTGTCTAGGAAAAACAGACGGATAAATGCCTATCTTACCTTCTACCTTTGCCCTCCCACTTCATACTGACCTGACACGTAGAAGGTAAAAGTCTGTTCCTGTAGTTCTGTATGCAGCTTAACACTTGCGCTGATTGCACAGACAAATGAGCATCAAGAAGGTTCTTTTGATCTAGTTGTGTTTTCTTTTGTTAAGAAGCAGGAAATTACATAGAAGTGCAAGTTAGAAGTTTCTGGTTGTAGAAATTGCGAAGTGTGCAGTATATAAAACAGGAAACTGGAAGAAGAAAAAGATTGGCTCATAGTTAAGAAAATACATGCTGTCATATAGAATGAGATGCTTTCCATAGCAGTGTTGTAGATACCCTGTAATGTTGACCATGGCACTGGTATCAGAATGTTCACAAATGTTTTTTTGCACATCACTGATCAACTGATTTCCTAATTTGTGTACCTGGGGTTTGATTTGCTACTGGCACATGTTCTTGTATGTGCATCTAAAGGAAAGAGGAGTTATACATTAAACATATAAAACAACCAAACCAGACTTTCAGGGAGAAAAAAAGAAAAAAAAAATAGTCATATACTGGTGTGTCCCAGACTATGCAGTGAAAGTGATTACTCATTTTTTTCTTATAACTTCGAGTGAAAAATTTCTCAGTGCATTGTTTTTTTTTTTTCCCCCTTGTGTGAAAGTCAAATGTGAATGCTGTCTAGTCTTCTGTTGTTATTAAGCCTGTACTGTACTGCAGTTCACAGTACCCTTCCAAAAAAAGGTGAGGCTATAGGCCTTACCCAGGCAGAAGTCAGCAAACGTATCCAACCATGCAGCCGGTAGCGAGGAGCACCCACGGAGAGGCACATTCGAAGGGGGTGCGAAAGAGTGGTGGTTCTGCCCTGCCTTGGCTCAGATAAAAGTTCAGGTTTAAATCACATGAACAGCTCAAAACTTTGTTCTTTTGTTCACCTTCCTGCAAAACTAGGAGCCCTCTTGAAAAAAAAAAAGAAATTGTCTATGTATTGCTGCCTGTAGCATCCATGACGCCATTACACAGTTGGAAAATAATGTTTTTGTTCGAAAATCTAGATCATGTGCTGCCCAAGTAGAGAGTGCACCTGGGAATGTTACAGAAAAGATTTGAAAATTATTCATGTAACTCTTTATTACAAGCACATGTTTCATACAAGAGTGTCAGCTGATTTAAATCTAGAATTGCCCTTTTTCTTGGGGATAATAAATTAATATTCCATGCTTAGAAAGCATGCACCTATGTTGAAAAAAAAAAAATCCACTACTGTCAAAAACTGAGAGTAGAGGCACTGTGTGAGACCATGTGTGTTTGTGTGTGTGTGTGTCTATTACCATATTGCAATAGGAAGGAGAGTTCTGCTAGGACCAGAAATAACATTGAAAGTCTGGATGGTAATTAATTGCACTTGCAGACTGTGTACTGGAGCTATTTGTCATTTTTGAGAAACACGCTGTGCATGTTTAGGCATGTCCGGTGCTCAGGGGTGCATCTCAGCATCCACCATGCATGGAGAGGTTGGCCAAACTGTGGAGAAGGAGTATCACGTTGCTTTGCAGAAAGGCTGACCATGACTGGAAATGCTGTTTTTTGTATGCGTATGAAAGGCTTCTTTTTTAGTCTCAAGGGCATGTTTTACAGGTGGAATAGTCTATTTTAGACTGCTTATTGAGATCATCTAACATGTGTCATTCATTGCTGGCAATGTTCAATGGTTTTGTTCTATCTCAAAAAATGTTTTGTTTCCATTTGATGATGATGTTTTAATTTTTCCTTGCGGTCATCTTACATTCAGTAATGTTCCTCTGGGAGCTATCCTGATATTTTCCTAAATGAAAATGTTTCACTCCCTCTGGGAAACCTGGAATATCAATTTATCAGGATGAAGATAAGTTCTTAAGGCTTACTGCAGTGTTAACTTTGTAGTACTTTATTGTACCAAGCCTAATGACTTTCAAAGATAAAAGAGCCTGAGAAAACAGAGGAGTCTTTTTTTTTTTTTTTCTTTTTTCTCTTTTTTTGTAGGTAAAGAGCTGAGGCACAGGTTAGCTGAATTGTCCAAAGTAATGAAACAGTTTGTGAAAGAACTGGGAAGAGAGCCTTTATCTTTGAAAACCATAAAACATTGGTTGTTTCCTTATGAACATCTTGACTGATATAGGTCGTCTTATGTGGTGTTTCACAGTGGCTTATAAATCAGCATATCTTTTTTTCTGAGGTGCTAAATTTTCTCACACATGAAGAATCAAGTCAAGCTAGTAGTACTAAAAAAAAGACATGCCATGAAATTAAATTTTGCTAGAGGAAGTAGTAAGTTTTTTAAAGGAATTTATCTGTCCTTGAATGACAAAACAATGGAAGATGTTTTATAAACCAGAAAATAGAAAAGATTTTAGGAAAAATCATTTACTAGTATTAGTAAATTATAACAGTCAAAAGAAATTCGTTACACCTTTCTCTGACACTCTAGAAATCTACGTGTATAAAAGCTTTATACATGGATGTAAGTGTTATAAAAAAGGATTTTTTTATAAACCACTTGGTTTCGTACATGTAGTAGTAGAGCCTTCTGGCGTAGAAAAATGGTGTTTGACTGCCATGTGGATTCCACATTAATCAACTAGCGTTAAAAATTGTATCCTGAGAAACTGCTATTTCTTATAGCTTTGTGACTCATAGAGCATCTAAAAAATGAGCTTATTTAGGGCAGTGTCCTAACTTTGAGTCAGCAGTGGTATAACTTAGCTATAGGACTATATTGAGGTTTGGAACATTGTGCTAACACATAATTTATAAGTAAAACAAGATGGTTTGTGAAGTCTTTCTACATCTCCATGATAGAGATGTTACTTCAGATACTGAATTCAGTCACCTGTTATGCATTTAAAGGGGATATAGGCCTAATGTAGGAGATTTTCTCTCTCCTATAGTCCTTTTAGAAATATTTCATGTTTTCAAAGGACTGAATTACATTCTAGAAGTGTCTGTATATGTCTGTGGACTCTGGAAATACTTCAGCGTATGGTTTAACAATTAGTCCTTAGTTAGGTGACTGAAGTTTGATGGGAGGAGCTGAAGATCCAGGGTTCAGGTAAATATCTCAGTATAAAACTATTGGCAGAGATTTGGAGGGAGAGATTCTACAAGTTACTGCAAGTGAATCACAGTTTTCATAAAGTGCCTTAGAACCTTGCATTTGATAATGATGGAGCTTTGAAGACCTTCAGTACATAATAGTAACTAAGTTTCTGTAGATAAAATGTTTTGTTGAAGGACAAGAAGGGAAAGAATTAGAGTGTCATTTAGCTACCAAATGAATTGGGCAGGTTTTGGTCCTCTTGCACTCCTGTCGACACTCAATTTTGCAAGGCAGTGAAGAGTTTTCTTAAAACTTATTGTCAAAAATGATCACTGTTCCTCCGAACTGAAAACCTTTAGGAACTTTTAAGTAGAACTTAAGTTCTATAATTATTGCGTTATAATTTCACAGAAATTTCATTTTGTTTTCACTGTCTCTTTTCAAATCTTTATTACACGGACAGACTGTGTACTTGATTAAATTCCTTGTTCAGTGTATAATGCAGATGGTAATTGTTGATTTTTTTTTGGTAGTTGTTGTTCAAATGCTTCTTGAATGTTTGCTTTCTTGATAACTCAGTTTGGCTTTGTAAGTGTGGAGACCTTTCCTGTTGTCAGTCAGTCTGCAGGAAGGCAGCATCAGAGCTAAAGGATGCTGGTCTCAGCAGCAGCTCTCAAAACCCCAGCGAGGAAACCCAGTGTGCAGGGAGGAGCATGAGCCTTGCAAGGTCCCTAGGCTAATGATCTCTGTGTTTCAGAAAGAAAACCGCTGTGGCAAAGGAGATGCCATAACATTAGATGCTTCAAAAATAAATAAGAATTCAGAGAAGATTAGAAAATGAAGCAAGCTGATTTGTGTGAGTTTATTGATAATGATATTGAAGAAGATATGTCATAACTGCTTTTGACTACAACTCCTGGAAATGGGGAGAAGTGAGAGTCAGTTATAGTAAAAACAGACTGGTTAATTTTAGAAAGGGAGTTATTTGAGCTAAATCTTAGGGAAAATATCCTGCCAATGAGATGATATAAAACCTGATCCCAAAGAAAGTATGAGAAGCTCGAGCTTGTGACATGTGACAAAACTGATCTGGACAAAGCATTAGAGGTATAGGAACAGAAATCTCTTACTTCATGCAATGTACTCACAGGAAAGCAAGTTTGAAGAATTCGTTTCATTTGTTTGTTTTCTTTTTAAAGTAAGGAAAGAAATCAAATGTAACTGAAAGAGAAGAAAAGCTTTTGCAGACCTGTAACATTGTGCTTACTTGAAAATATAGTTTAGGTAACAATGTCATTTGAAAGAGTGGATAAGAGTTGTTTCTAAGAATCTAAAAGTCTGTCTTCTCTTAAGCAATGTTTAAAAATGCGTGCCATTTGAAATTGCCTGTTTTCCCAAAGCAAAAACATTTGGTTTTATGAACCACTTCCATGAACCTCAGAGGAGAATCAGACTCACTAGGAATGCTTTAGTGTTAAATAAGCAAGATAACTATATCAGAGCGGCCATGTAATCTAATTTTCTTTGTTTGAGCTGGGTTTAGATTTTCAGTGAGAGACTTCTGTAAACCACTTTGAATTGTGCATTTAATTTCCTTGCTTGTCATTGGATAAATCACTTCAAACACATATCCTTTGGCTTTTCATATATTTAAAAAAAAGAGCATAACACTGGCTATCCTCCATTGTAAAGCACTTTAAAATCTAGAACAAAAGTCATATGTATGAAATTTAAAAAAAAAAATTTGCATTAAATTTTGCTTTATGATAAATGTAAACATCAATGAATAATGAATTCTAGAATTTCTGTGAAACAGAAGCAACCACATAAAGAAGATTTCAAATGATGCAATAGTATGGAGAGTTGCTATTTGTTCGTTCATTTTTCTCATTCGTTTTTTCCTTTCATCTTTTATATCCTGAAATCATATCTGCATACTTCCAGATATCATCAGCATGTATCCAGATTTCATCAGCATCACTTTTCTTTCCATTTTGTTTTACTTTTATATTTGCATTCTTCAAGCATGTGTAAAATTGTAAGATTGAAGGCTACAATCTGCAGGCTTTATTATTCTTGGCAAAGTTAAGTGCAAAGCTATTTCTATTGAGAGAATGATGACCTTTCATGAGATTTCATTGTTTGAATTTACTGTTGTTACACATTATTATATTCAGTGATTTTTACTTGGAAAAATTGCCATTTTTTTTTCTTCTTAACGCTATTTCTCATTTAAAATATGTATGGTTAAAATCAAGGAATTTTGAGGGACAGAAGGTGAAACTTTCTGTTTGCTTAGCTTTTCTCATTATCATTATTATTAATTATAGCTTTAAAAGAAATAAATATTGAACAGAATATTTTTATCTTTGCCTTGAAAGTCCATCTGTTTTTTGCTTGACATCTTTGCTTTATGTCACTATCTAATGGTATGTGTATGTTTTATAAGAATTGTCTCAGCCACGAGTTTTTAAAAGCAAAGGTTGGAATTTTGGCCTCTATTTCTTGTGCTAAGATGAAAACAAGTTTAATAGTGATCTGTATCTCCCTATTTTTAACTCTCTTGAAATACTTGAGTTGTAGATGATTTTGAGTTGTCTCTCTCTGATTAACATGGCAAGGCGTCCCCAGTGGGACATCCAAAGCCCTATTTTTTTTGTCTCTAGGTATCTCAATTCCCCATATGTAGAATAGCAGTAATGAAACTTTTCTAATGTTTTGGGAGTTACAAGAATGTTTGGGGAAACTTCCCTGTTAGGAAATGTCTGTGTTATGACTGTTCAGTCTCTTCAATCTCAGCCTTATGATCATGTGGTTGAACACACAAGTTGCAAAAATTAATCTGTTGTTACTTTAGTTGCATATTTAATCTGAAATATCCATTTAATGGAAAGAAAAAGCATATTTAATCACATCCTAAGGTCAGTGTTTAAGAGTTACCCGGTAGAGGTGCTTCCTCTTTCCTATAGTGGTATATTGAACCTTACTGACAAACTCAACTTAGATACTTAATTTTTAAATAACCAAAGCTAACTAAAAATGCCAGTGTGAATGTGTTTAAGTTTGAATAATTTGGGGTTTATTGCTTAAATGTATCAATTTAAGACTCATTGTTCAAAGAATCTTTCATTTCCTTATGTTTCTCTCTGAACAGCTTAACGTATGTTTGCTTGTTTATTTTTTCTCTTCTTTGCCAGCACTCTGTGGAGGAGAGGAGAGCTTCCTGTGCGCTAGTGGGATCTGCATCCCAGGGAAACTGCAGTGTAACGGCTACAACGACTGCGATGACTGGAGCGATGAGGTCCATTGCAGTAAGTTTCTTAAGCCCTGTGGTGCTCAGTTGTAGCACGTACTGAATCTAGTCAGAAGCCTAAAAACTGAAGAAAGATATTGGAGTGGCGTAAGAGCTTTGCATGGTATTTGCAGCTAGGAGCATGTGAACTCTTTCTGAGTTATGAGCGACTAAGTTTAGCTTTGCTCAGTCTGACCACAGAGTGTGTTTAGGTCTTTGAAAGTTTATGCTTGGAAGCAGATAAGCAAATTCACTAGTAATTGAATTACTGTGATTTCTACAAGGAATGATATGGAGATCGGAATTATTATTTTTTTTTTTTTTGAATGATCGGTAATAAGCAGAAAATGGCACTTCTGCTAGAAAAC
Source organism: Nothocercus julius (assembly GCA_013398735.1). Lineage (NCBI taxonomy): Eukaryota > Metazoa > Chordata > Aves > Tinamiformes > Tinamidae > Nothocercus > Nothocercus julius. The sequence continues at coordinate 6,969,922 of VZSV01000017.1, forward strand.
AATCAATTGGAAACTCCTCAGTGCATCTTTCTTACAGCCCTTGGCATTGATTCTATAGTACATGCAAAACCATCTGCTTAGACGGTTTTGGCCTCAACCTGCATGAGGTCTCTTTAAATAGATAACAGAATAGGATGCTGTGGAAAAGAAAAATAGGTATGAATGCTTAATGTCTTATTTCATCCTCAGCTATGCTTTGTATCTCCAATGTGTTTTTCTTTTCTAACAAGAGCATCATAGGACTAATGCTGTCTTTAAGAAAAATGAACAAATGAGCAGTGGGAAAACAATGAAAAGGGAGACAAATGAAAGATAAAAGAAAAATGAGGAACATGGAGTAAATAGGAACTATAGTATAATGTGATGCCACAGTATAGTGCTGTGCGTTCAGGCTTCAGAAGATGTAAATCCTTGCATTGAATTCCAATCTGTGCAGCTGAGACCCCCCTCAGAAGATTTCTTTGTCATTCATGATTTAAGAGCCCACGTCTCCAGGGCATTCCAAGACTCATGAAGCCATTTTTGAGAATGGTGATGACAGATTTTCTCTGGGATTCTCTAAGGAAAAAATGGTGAATGTGATTTCATCCTCGCCTCAATATAAGTGAGAATACAGAACGCTTTTACCTTAGTAGTCCCTTTATTTTCCTAATTTCCCTTTATGTAACAAGTTTTGCATATTTTTATCTTTTGAGTTTTTCCTGTCAGGCTTAAATACTGTTTTAAGGTAGCCTAAAAGTTTCAGAAATGCCTGTGAGACTTTGGTGCTCAAGTTCCACTAGAAGCAGGCAAAGATATGGTAGTATAAAGAAAAAAAAAGTTCCATGTCTTGAAACAACAGGCATTATAGATTTAATGAGTTAAGATTACCTTTTTATATTAAAAGACACAAGGTTTAGAAGCAAAGGGTATCTTTTGTTAGATCTCTGACTAAGAACTGAGGAAGGAAGAAGATAAATTTTTGTCAGATAAGCCCCTTTTAAATTATAGAACAGAGCAAACCTGAAGGAGGACTTGTCTGCCTAAAACCTTGTCTGATACAAGATGCAGTCCCTCCTGCAATCCTTGCTCCTCCATATTCTCTGGGCTCTACAGTTACAGAAACATTTTACCAAAGCCTGTTAAGGAATGAGAATACACCATTAAGGTACTCAGGACAACCTTACTGTTCACTTACAGTGGTTATTTTTATTGCCAGCAATAACCCTAAATTATGATGTATGCATAGCAGTGTTTTATTTGTAGTTTAAGTTAAGCACACTTTTAAAGCTCTGTTCAAAATTAACTTCCGTGACACAAGTAACTTTTAACCCTAAAATATTTGCTTCAAACCCAGCCAATATATAGAAATTGTAAGTGCATGAATAAAGAGCTTTCCTTTTTCCTGTAGAGTTCATCAATGATAAATGAAGTTTTTAATTTTAAAATTAACCTGTAATTAAATTTAGTAAATGATTAATTTTTTAAATCTTAGAATAATTCTAAATGGTTCAATGTATGTACTACAAATATTTAAGTCTTATCTTAGATTCATTCGTATTAACAAAGCGTTTCAGTTCATGCTTTACATGCAAAACACTTGAGAAGTAGTTTGTACTTTAACCGGGATTTTCTTAATGATGAAAATAGTTGATATTTACTACTTAGTCATTAAATATTTAGGAATTTCTTTGGGATACCTGAGAAAGAATATCAAATTTTGATTCCTTATATCTTGTTCTATTTCTTATAAACTAAATTCTGAATGCTAGTGCTTACACATGCATAGCTTTCCAGTTTAATAGGACCCAGAAAACACGTGGAAAATCTGTCCAAGCTTTATTTGGTTCTACGAAAGTTTTATTTAGAGTGGAATTTAATTTGTTGTTGTTGGGGGGAGGGGAATGGAAAAAAATAAGCAATAGTAAAAGATTTAACTTGGATAAATGGCTATTTTGGCTGCATCAGTAACGCAAGCAAGGAGTTTGCGGAACACAGATGGAGAAAAATATTTGGATTCTTCCTTCCAGCAAGTGAACTTCTGTAGCACTAGATTTGTTCAGCAGCAAACATTACCCGGAAGCTCCGGTGCAGCCCTGGGAAGGCTCTGCGTGAGACTCCTCACAGTCTGCACGGCTCTGAAGACACCCTGAGTCTGTCAGGGCTCTGCTACGAATGTCTGGTCTGTTTCGTTACACTTACTTCCCAAAGGGCTCTTACATTCCAAAGGCCAACATTTATTAGAATATAAATATAAAGATATAAATTTAATATATAATTTTTATTATATATTCAATATCTATAATATATAATTGCATTATATATTATATATATTGAATATATAATAAAAATATAGAAATAGTATAATAATAATATAAATACTAATAATTAACTGTTTAAATCAGAAAACTGAAAGGAACTTGGTACGCCAGAATGGAAATAAAAAGAGTTTATAAACAAATCCATCCTTGCTGGCTGTGGCTGTGAAAGTTGGGTCCTTCATTCTAGAACTGATTTCCATCAGCTCAGGAGCTTCCTTTTTCTCAGTGAATTCTGCACCGTGTTTGGGTGCCCTTAAGAGATTTCTTTCTGTGTCGCAGTGGAGCCCTGAGTACGTGTGTCCGTTCCCTGCTCTTTCCAGCATCGTTTCAGTCTCTGATGTGTTTCAGGCTCACTCCTTGCTCAGTTTTTCCCCTGCCTCCTGTTCTTCATAAAACCTGTGACATAAGATTGGATCAGCTTGCGAGCAAGTAGATTTCTTGGAGATAACAACAATTAATGCTGACCATTTTTTTCTTTTTCTGGGAAATGGATTTTTCTGAGCTGTAAAGTGCGCTGCGGTCACAGTAGTTCATTTAGCTTGATTTGGTATATGCTAATAAAATCAAGTCCTCAGTGTGTCCAGGAAGGAGCACGTAGAATTTCAGGAAGGTATTTGATTGATTTAAATTCAAAAGACTGAAGCTTGCCAGTGTAATTGGATGCACTAAGAAGAAATGTATAATTTTATAATAACAAACAGTTTAGAAAACTGGTGGAAAACTGTTTCTGTAAGTATGCTTTGCAATTCAAATTGAAGTATTCTTGCTTGCATGTTGGCAGGCATTTAGATTTAAAGATTTTTTTTATTTGTGATCTAAGCCCAATTACTTGATCATTTCCTAGTAAGGGAATGGGCAGAAAGAGAATTTGCTGGTAAATAATTTCAGTAAGATTTTGGACTTTACATATTATTAACTGGTGTAAATGATTTAAATTTAGATTTTGTCTGAAAATAAAATCATTCAAATTAGTCATAGTTTCTGTAAGAAATTAGTGGGAGACTTAATGGGAGACCTCACAGAGCTGTAAGGCAATACTCACACTGAACAGAATTGACTTCACTCACTCGTTCTCTCACGGTTTTCATTCTCTCACCCTGCCATTTTTAAAGCACCAATTTGTGTGTGCACAAGTGCCCTGGGCAGGTTCTCCTGTGTATAACAGGTAGGATGAGGAACACTGGGTTTTGGGGCCTTGTAATGTTTGGGTGGTTCTTCATTGACATTTTTACACTCTGTGGAAGGGGACATTTTTTGTGAAAATTTTCCTGAGGATCTTTTTTTCTTTTCTTTTTTTTTTCTCCCTGCTTTCTTGTGTGTTTCCAGCAATGGTCTTGATCTTCTTTAGTTCAGATTGTTCTTCATCTTCTTGCCGCTGAATCATTTATACAGAATCACGTGCTCAGTGCTCTATGGCAATCTATGCGTGGCATTCCTTTGACTCTTGTTCTGCTGTTGATTTTGATGCTTTTACACATTCATTTCTTTTCTTTTTTTTTTTTTAATTCGCTGCTTCCAAGTGAATTATATTTTCTTGCATGAAGTCTGTATATTTTTTATTTGCTCTATCTGTGTGGGCCAGCGAGCTGCCATACTCTCAATGTCACTGCTGCAGTTACTGAGGTATGAATGTAAGTATAAAATGGGGCATGGATAGAAATGAAACAGTGAACTTATCCGGAGGAAGCACTGTAGGAAAAGCCAACTTTTTTTCATTTTCGTGGGGAGCAATAGAAGCAGAGAAGCTGCCAGAGTTACAAACTGATCAAGGAGGACAGAGGGTTGCCAGAGTACTTCATGCTGTTACAGATTCAAAACAAATAATGTTTCAAGTTTTACTCTCAGCTGGCTATTGTTCTGCTTACATGAAACTAGAACTTACATATTTTCATTTAGCTTTGTGTTCTTGGTGTTTACTGTTTTCATGCCTTTTGCTTTTTTTAAGCTAATGAACCTACAAAACTCATGACAGTATTATTATGTTATTTCATATCCTGAAGCCTTGTTCTTAGCATTGTGTTAGGCATTCTGCTTGGACTTTGTAAGATGATGTGAAACTAGTAGAAAGCATAAATATTTTTATGGGAGAAGGGCAAGAAATGATTAACATGCAGATTCTAAAGTTGGCATTTGTAGAACCTTACAGACTTCCGAAACTTGCTCTTAAGATCCCTACCGTCTTTTCTGCTAGGAGGTATATCAGATTCATATGGCTATTAAGGAAGTGTAACAGTAAATTCAAAAAGTTTCAGACTTGGGAAATCAAATCAATATCAATTTAGGGGCTGACCTGAAATTAGGCACCCTCATCAAGATGATTCAAACATTTGAAGCTGGGGAGTATAGTCCCTGTATAGTCCCTAGAGGTCATTAAGCAAGCCAGAAGCACGAACGAAAAATCTCCATCACTCAGTAGGAAGGTTCTTGGATCTAGAAGGGATAGGCCGAGGAAGGGATGCAAAGGGCAGGGATATTTCTGAGCTCTTGCACTTACCTGAAACGTATGCAGCTGTCTCAGAGTATCACCTGGAAGCAGAATGCTAAATCCCTTCTGAAGGTTAAGATTTCTTGAAGGTAGAATTTCGTTCCTTTGCTTGCAGTGGATTCTTGCCTTTGCATCTTAGTAATTAGAACTAGGAGATGATAGACTTAAGATTCCACTGACCTGGAGGGACAGAAACCCTACGTCATACCTGCTATGCAAGTGCTATACCTAGCAGTGTATAACATATGTTGAAGCTGTGCAGTCGTGAATGCAGGAATCACAAACCAAGAGGAGAGAGAAACATGTGGTTCTTGATTCTATTATGTAGCAGTGGAGCCTCTCAGCTGGGGAAGAGAGACCTAGGTGCCAGGCAAAGCGCAACCGTGCACCTTCAGTAGTCTCAGAGAGTATTTATCAGGGCTTTACTGCAGGTGCTGGCCATGGAAAGAAAGGCTAAACTCACTTAAGGATGTCAGTGGTAAGGATGTCATTGATGCCCCTTTTAGGGCATCGGGCATCAGACCGTGTTCTGAGCGCTAAACCTCTGTAAAATAAAATCCATCCTTTGTTGATCAAAACGAGCTCAGTGTTTTTGCCTTGAAAATATGATCATGGTGAGATTTTGAGTGCACAGTATCTTTTAGAAACAACACGGCCCCTGATTTATCCTCACTGGGCAGTGTGTTCAAGTTCTTATTTTTCTCATCATTGACTCCAAGCAACAAATATATTAGTGGAAAAGGCATTCCACTGTTCTACCATGGATAAAACTTGGGACAAAATTGTTTATACCTTGAAACCTTCTCATGATCTTCTATGTCAGCAAGATTGTCATACCCTTCTGTTTACTCCTAGCCTGTTTTCTCCAACCTTTGGTTGCCAGCTTATTTACCAGGGTATGGTCTGTATCCAGAATTGAGCATTTCAGTTTCTTATTATCTTTCATTATTCATTTTCTTCCACAGCTTGGATACATTTTGAGTACTTTCAGTGTAGTGTACCAAAAAATTTCTCCCAGATGACTTTCTTGCATTTGTTAGTGTGTGGCAAACGAAAGGAGAGCAAAGAGGAAGCAAATACAGTTTTTGTGATGCAGGGACTTTCTCCTCCTGCTGTTGATCATACAGATGAAAAGCAATTGGTAGAACAAAACTAAAATACTCCAAAATATTTTTGACTCTTTTTTTCCTTCTGTATTCAAAAAATGATACACATTAAGTATTATTGTAAATTGGGAGATATCTTTAGCTAATCTTTTTATTAAATGTATTCATGTTGGTATTTTATTAAAAAAGAGACCAATATTACATTGACATGTTGCAAAATTTTGTTTTATAGATTGCAGTGATGATGTATTTCGTTGTAACACGGGAAAATGCCTCAATTATACTTTCGTGTGTGATGGATATGATGACTGTGGAGACCTTAGTGATGAACAGAACTGTGGTAAATGGAAGATTTATACTTTTCTGTACTATTTAAGATGACAGTATGGCTTAGCCTGGAAATCATTTTTCTTAAACTGTTCAAAGCAATAATATATCTCATTGGTGTTCTTTGGGAGCAAAGTAAAACAGTTTACACATGGTTATAAACAATTTGAAAAAGGTAGAAAATAGAATTTGAGTAAATTCAAATTTTGGCGGTTTTGTAGAAAAAAAAAAGTTACGTTTTAGACTTAGTCAAGGTGTTATAGTTGCTTTCCTGTCCCCTTGGATGACTTCAACTGAAACTAAAGGAAACCAGAAGAGGCCACGGACTGGAGACAGACAGTTTTATGGTTGAAGTGTTTTACATAAATGTCATCAGGAATGTGCATATCTTGACCATCAAAATCTCCTGCCCCTTAAAATGTTGTTTTTAATTGACCTTGTTTTTTTCTGCCATGTTTTAATTTTTTTTCTACCTGCAATTGTTCTCATAAAAAAAAAAAAAAAAAGAGTTTTGTCATAAAAGATAATGATCTTTAAACATAAATATTCAAAATCTTCTCAGGCTCAAGACTAGGACTTATTTATCTAACTTTCACTCCTAGTCCTGTGCCTGAGAAGAATTAAACGATAACTTTATAATGCTTCTTTAAAAGTTTGAATATTATTTCTCACTTTCTTATTTCTCTTTTTTTTTAATAAAAAATACAAAATTTCAAAGCAAAAAAGCTAACTATATTTTTTCCTGTGATTTCTACTATGTTTCTTCTCCAAATTAAAAATGCTCAAAGACTTCTTACCACTTCTGATTCATGATTGGAGTTTTTCTTGTAAAACCTGTCTGATGACAGGTTTCCCTAAACACTAGTTTGAATCCTACCATCCCCATCTTGAGATCATTTTTCTATACAAAAATTTCAAACCTGACCTCCTCTGTCTGTACAGACTGCAGATGGCTTCATGACTGGCCGGCACGCTGGCCTGCACGTGTGCTTTTGCTTTCAGTGTAAACTCAGCCAGGATGGCTTACCTGGCTGAAGAAGACTGCATGAGCTAACCTGTTTTATTTGGCTCTCAGTCAGATGGAGTGAATAAATGACAAACCGGAACAGCAATGTTGGACCATGGTCCAAATCTTTTTTCCTACCAACTTGTCTGTGTTCACACTGGACCTTGACTTGTATAAAATTGTAATACTTACACTGAAATACTTTGTGCATGGCTAGGACATATAGCATTTCCAAGGTCAAGGTCTCAGTCCTCAAACATTACCATAAAGGCACTATATGAACAAATTGTCTAGTATGTGTCCATGATAAACTGAGAACAGTCGTGTTGCCAGACCTGAACAAATATACTAATGCAGTCTGAGTGGTACAAACTGTATTCATGAAGCTTCCAGGGAGCCTGGAGTGGAGGCAGATAATATGCTGTGTGAATATACATTTCCCTCATGAGCTATGTGAGATTTTCGCTGCTAAATCATAACTGCCTGAAACATCTGTGTGACCAACACCTCACCCTCCATATGTAGTAAATCAGTATGGCTGATAAGCAGTTTGGAAAAAAGTAGAACCATGTCAAATATTTTCAACTCTCCCTCCTCCTCTCCCCACCAAACCTCTAAGAAAAGTACACCAAAGCCAATAGGCAAATACAGGTCTGATAACAATTACTCTGTCAAGCTTGACATGCTCTAAGACCTGTTACAGCTGGGTGTATTTCCTTCACTCAGCCTTCTCAACAGAATCCTTTTCTTTATTTGAAGAAGCGTTCTGACAAAAGGACGAAGATGAAGTTAGACTAGTTAAGACAAGTTTCTTCTTGGATCTTATGAAAAAATCTGTCAACATCCAAAAACCTCTTGGTTTCTGACTAAGTGTAACAAATATGGCAGTTGAAGAACAAATTATTTACTACTTAGTAAAAGATGTAAGACGTAATTTTCCCTGATGGTAACTGAAAAATTTGGCTTACTGAAAATATTCCCATGAGGTGGGTATCCAGAAGAGCTTTTAATCTGCTTAATAAATCTTGGAATCTTGGAAATAGTTGTTCACCTGAGAGATTAAATGAACACAGCACTATCTAAACAGGAAATAGTATTCAGAGCATAGGTAACCACCATCTGCAAAAGAATTTGCAGATGCAAAAAAAATATCATTCATATCATTCATTTTTGATTGTATTTTTACTCTGTATTCAGACTGTAATCCAGTGATGCATCATCAGTGTGGAGATGGAAGATGTATAACAGCTGATTGGGTATGTGATGGTGACCATGACTGTACAGACAAGTCAGACGAAATCAATTGCTGTAAGTTTTCTTAAATCGCCAGATAAGTTTTCTGTTTTTTTCATTAGAAAACAAACCCCAATTGTTATATAATAAGTGTGTCTTTGGAAAGACAAAACCATAAGCTTGTTGGATTTCAGAGCATTTGTGACAGCTCTCTGTATTTCAGTGTCTGTATTTGACTTATCACACCTTGTCATGGTTTGCACTTTTGTCTTCCCAGCAGTGATTATGATGATGACAACAAAGGCATACACAAAAATTATATTAGAATAATGCTGAGGTTGCAAAAGCAGATATTGAGGATTAGCAAATATTTTAAAATCATTAAAGTTATCATAACCCATTTGCTCATGCACCTCTGGTTCTGGCACCATCTTGCCTTTTGGCCTCGCACCACTATCCTGTAGTTTTCCCCCAAATCTGAGAACCTAATCCAAACAAGGGGATGTAAATAAGTGAGCTGAAAAGGTGATAGAATCTTTATATCAGTAAAAACTATGTTTTATTTTCTTTTGAAACTGCTGAGCCTTGAATTCTGTCTGTTGCTAGCACCTGGCATATAGAGTTTAGGTCCCTAAAAATGAGCACAGTTGCAGGCTGTTAAAAACACAGCTTCTGTAAGGAAAAATGTCTACTGACCTCAGTGATAAGCGGAAGCAGTGCTAAGCAACATAACATAAAGTAACTTTAGTAGGATATCCAAAAATAACTGAGACCTTCAGGAACCTCAGTTAATCAGAATATTGTCTGTTTTTTCCAGCATGTCATAGTCAGGGTCTGGTGGAGTGCAAAAATGGGCAGTGCATTCCCAGCGCGTTCCAGTGTGACGGAGATAATGACTGTAAAGATGGAAGCGATGAAGAAAACTGCAGTGAAAGTAAGGATCATACCTCATTGTACTCTTCTTATTGTGGAATCTCTGCTTTCACAAAGGGAACTGTAAGCAGAATTTTGTTACAAAATTTGTCACAAAAACAATGTTAAAGCTGGTGCATTTGAAGGTATTTTTCATATGTGGATTTTCTTGCCTCTCAAAAGTTCATTCACATTGCAGTCTTTTTTTCAGTGGGAGAAATATTAATATAATTCTCTTATGACTTATTTTCAATAAACTTTTAAGTATTCCATTCGCTTAGAAAACTTGAGTGCTCTGTCAGACATAGTCATAACAAGTGAACATATTCAAAGGTTATTAGAGTAGGACCAATAAATTAGTGTAAGATAAGTACACAGTGTGATTATATAAACCTGATTTGCTTAGGAAACTAGGCAAGAAAAATCCTTTCATACATGTTTCTACTCTTTTCATTCTGTCCTTGCTAAGTTATCTGGGTCTCCACACAACAATTTAAATATCTTTTTTCCAAAAGATAACTAAGACTATAAAACACAGAAATTACCATCATCCTTCTCTGCAATGCATGATGAAGTTGCAAAAAACTCTTGCAGGAATTTTCTTCTAATTCTGACTCTGGCAGTATAAAAATCTGGAGTCAAGTTCTCACTGTGTAATCTCACAAAATGCTCATCTGTTTTCTTCATAATTCCTGTCTTTTGGTGTTTTGTTTTATAAATTCCATCACCTCTGTTTCTCTTGCTCATAGCTGTTATTGTGAAAGAGATCACAATAATGAGGGATAAACCCTGAAGTGCAAAACTGTTTAGAGCTTCCTGGAAATAACAATTTAGAATTTTCAAATTCACCCATCTTAATCCTTTTAAAATTATTTGTCCTTAGTGAAGAGAATTTCAATGAAAATTTTGATCTGTGGTCTGGGCTAAAAGCCAGTGGTGTAATTGTTTCTTGCTGCTTTTTGTCTCTGGGGTAGTTTAAGCAATATTTATATATATATTTTTTTTCTTTCAAGAGATGCAGATTGAAGGATACTAAATGCAGAAAAGAAGTGGTCATAATTATGTTAGTCAATGTTCTGCCTACATCCTAAAAGATTTTTCTTCTTAGTGTTAAAATGTGATGCTTTTAAATAAAAAAAAATTCCAGGCTCTGTTATCTATTCCTAAAAAAAAAAAAAAAAAAAAAAAAAAGCTTAATATTTTGCAACATCTTGTATTGCATAAAGTTGCCCCTAATAGAGCCGTAGCTTGTTCTACCTAAATTTGCTTGAGAATACGTAGGCAGAGTTTGGGCTTCATTTGGATAATTCCTGTTTAGTTTCTTGTAAAGTTCATTTAAATCAAGCCAGAATTTCAGTTTGCAACTTTCTTATGCATTTCTTATTTATGTAGTTGATTTCAGCAACTAGAAAAAAATGTAATGGCACATGCACTAAATGCAAAGAATTTTCTTCTCCACAAGTTATGGAATTTATATATGCCTAGTAAAGGCAGTGAAGTTGTTGCTGAAATCATTGGGAATATTGGTTTTGCTGCAAACACAGTAAATATATGAAATCAGCATAGAAATATGGAGTTGCAATGTAATTGTTACTTTTCCATATAAGGATACAAAGTCCTTGTGTACAAGGATATACGTATAAGGATTATAAATGACCGTTAGCTTCGTCTGTTCCTGAGTAAGAAAAATAGTCTCCTTCCCTACATACCTTAAGGAAATGTAATTATGGCATCTAATGACATTACTGCTGTCATTCATTTTGTGAAAATAGAAATCTAATATAGATGTACTGACAACTGGGTCTCTAATCCCTCCAAAAGGCAGAGTAGTGTATGTTTATAGAAACTCAGCATTGACCATGCTGGGATTAGAATATACTGTAGCCCAGAGAGTTTTTTAGAGTTGAGACTTTCCCACTGAGGGAAATGAAGGAGATAGAGCTAACTTTTAGAATGTAAAGATTTTTAGCAGTTTTAGAAGTCAAAAGGCTTTTTCTGCCTTTCAAGTTCCATTTTACAGTTAGATGTTTCTGTAAAACAGGACAGTCAGTTGCAAGAGCAAAAGAAGTATCTCTGTTGCTTCAGTGTGCACCACGCAGGAAGTGAAGTGAACTCCCAGAGGTGTGGATGGCTGCGCCTATTTTACTAAGCTATAGAAACTGGATTGTCAGTTCTTTGGGACTAGTACTGGTTTCTTCAGGGTTTGTGCATGCCCAGTAAAAAGATGTCATGTCCAACTGCCTAAAGCTTGTGGGCAAAAGTGCAGTAGAAATAATAAGGAATAGTTACAATAAACTGTTTTAATGAGATGAGGTGATAAAATCTAAGCTTTTTAGTCTTTGAGTTCAAGAATATTCAATCAAATTACTGATTTTGCAAAAAATAAAATGAAGTTGCAAAAAAAAAAAAAAAAAGGTTTAGTATCTATGCCTTGGCAGAGATTTTGAGGCTTTTAAGAAGAGCTGGTAATGGCTATGAGAGAGAAGGTCAGAGGGTGTCAGAGAAATAGATTATCCAGCTTTTGGATAAAGAGCTTTTCTGTTATTTGGATATCCATCTTTAGGATGGTAAGATTTTTGTCTTTTTTTTTAACCACCCAAAGAAGGGCAATAAAGCTTCAGTTCAGACAACCTTTCTTTAGGATAGTTTTTATTGTCCACTAAAACAATCATAAAATGAAAAGCAGATCAACTGAATGGCACTGGAAAATAATTTCCAGAGGGTATTCTCTTTTGGTTAGGACCTATTGTTCCATTTGTAATGTGATTAACGTGACCTTTAATACTCCGCCACAAGCAGGATGGTCAAAGGCTTTCAGAGATCCGCACCTCTCATTCAGAAGCTGGGGTATAAATTCTCATCTTAAGTGCAGGAGTAAAGAAAAATGAAAAGCGTCTGGAGATTGCTACATGCTTTTTTTGCTGTCCAACTTTGAAGTGTTGTAAGGTACTTATTGCATTAGGTAAAGGAAACACTTGATTGTGATGAATCTCAGTGTAGTTTCTCATCAGTACACTCCAGACAATCTTAAAGAGCTGGTAAATCATCAGAATAGTATTTTTGTCTTTTCTGCAGGTCAAACCCTCTGTCAGGAGGGAGACCAGAGATGTGCTTCCTGTCCTGATGCCTGTGGATCTTCTCTCTGTGACATGAGAGAGAGCCAGACAAACTGCAGTAAGTAGGTCATGTGCTCCCTACTGTTGTAGGGCATTTTGGAGTATAATGAAGACAGCACATAGTAACCAATACTTTTATTTAAAAGTAATCCCTTTATTTGCTATCTAACGCCCAAATATTTAATGATTAAGTGCTGAAAATTGTAAAGTGCAAACAAAAGTTTTATTGTAATTGGTGATTGTAGTCATAACGTACTAAGAGATACTTATGACATTTGTAATTGAGATTTCCCCCCCTTTGTGATTTTTTGATCCATTGTTATCGGTGTTTATAATTGCACTTTTGCTAATCATTAAATGAAATTCAATGTATACACACAGGAAACAAGATCATGTAAGTGGAAGCTACTGATTTATTTTCAAAATATAAGGAAGATTGATAATGCTTAGTAATCTGGAGAAGGCCCTTTTCTTTGGGTTGAATTTTGATATTCAAGGTGGCAAAATTAGTTATTCCTTTTAGCAGTGCATACTGTAGGAGATCAGGACCCTCCTCACAGCATATCTTCCTTTGTGTGTAACCAAGGCTGAGCGATGTATTCAAGGAATCTCACCAATGCAGGTCACTTAATGCATGGGCTACACAGCAAGCTTGCCTCACTTGTGTATGAACGTGTATCCATATCCTATAATGGCTTTGTGGGTTTGAGCAGTTATCCCTCCAACGTACTGCTTGATACTGTGCAGTAGCCTGTTTGGATAATGTTAACAAGATTCTTTATTACACTGTTTAGAAGCATGGAATAAATATGGTTGGAAGAGACATCTGGAGGTCATCTAGCCCAAACTCCAGCTCAAAATAATGCCAACTAGATCAGGTTGCCCTGGACCTTGTACAGTTCTGTTTTGAATGTATTAAAGGATAGGCAAGCTGTTCCAGTGTTAGACTACTCTTGCAGTAAAACTTTGGTTCCTGGTATCATACTGAATGGAATTTAGTGTATTCCAACTTGTCTGTTCTCTCTCATCCTATCCCTGTGTCCTTCTAAGAAGAGTCTAGCTCCATTCACTTTACACCTTGTCCTATGGTAGTTAGGAGCAGTAAGATAACCGTAACCTTTTAAAGATTAAAAAGAGCAGCTTTGTGATGACATTGGCCAGTTCCCTCAGCTCAGATGTGCTCCGTATGATCCCATGGACTTGTGTGGCTTATTGGCTTAGGTGTTCCTACCTCTGTCTTTGCTCTGGGAACTGCGCCACTCTCACTGATTCCGTACTATGCTCAGGGACCTGGGGGCTAGATTAGAGACCTCACCAGTGAGAACAGGCAGAAGAGGCACGGGGGGCCCTTGGCCTTTTCCATGTTCTTGGTCACTAGGTCCCATGCCCCACTGAGTAAGGGGACCCATGCTTTTCTCAGTCTTCCTTTTGCTGCCAATGTATTTATTATAAGAGCCGTTCTTCCCATTTACATCATCCAGTAGTTTCGACTCCAGATTATCATTGTCATTCATAGCTTCATCACCTGTATGCTCAGGCAGTGTCTCTATATTTCTTCTAGATGGCCTACCCCATCTTCCACTTTCTGCATTATTCTTTTTTATGTTTGAGCTCAATCAGAACTCTGTTCAGCCAAACTGGCCTTCTGCGATGCTTTCTGCACATTGGAAGGGAGCTCTGAGGAGGTTCTGCTTTAAAATCAACCTACCATCCTGGGCCTCATTGCCCTATAGGACAATCTTACATTGGATCCTGCCAACAGATCCTCAAACAGCGTAAAATCTATGCTTCTCCAAGTCTAGGACTGTAATTCAATTAGATTTTAAACTTCACCATCTGTGATTGCTGTAGCCTGTAACCTTTACCCCTCTCACTCTTTGCTAGTTAGGAGGTTAAACAGAGCATTCCCTCTAGTTGGTTTATCAATCATCTCCATCAAGAAGTTGTCATCAACAAACTACAGAAATCTCCTGGATTTGGCATATTGCCCTTCAAGCGGACACTGGGATAGTTAAAACTCTCCGCAACTACCTTAGCCTGCAATCATGCAGCATCCTCCAGCTTTCTGAAGAGGACTTCCTCTTTTTGATAATGTGGTCTGTAGCACATGCCTACCATTGACACCATGATGTTGGTCCATTGACACCATGATGTTGGTCCATCCTCTAATCCCTGTCTATAACAGAATTGTTCTATGTGAGGAGTTTTTTTTTTTTTTT
>VZSV01000017.1:6984630-7015765 GCA_013398735.1 Nothocercus julius
CCTGCCTGTTTTGGACCAAACCATCATTCTTTTTCAAGAAACATTAGGAAGGATTTCACAAATGAGAAGGAATTTACCTGTATAACTGACAAAACTACTTACAGTTCAATTTACCTTCTAATGAAAGGATAATAGTTCATTTTGTGGTTAAAATCTCAGATCTTAACTCAATTATCTCAGTCATTCTTTTCTTGTCTTCGGTGATGTATGAAGAACATGTTTTCCTGTCATTTTAAGATTGAAATCCCTGGGTATTCATTTGGATAGAGTTACTGATTTGAATAAATCAGCTTTCTATACTTGTGACTCCAGCTAGTCACAAGTATAAATATTTATGATAAGAAAACTTTGCTGAGAGCCGAAGGCTTGTGGGAGTGAGGGATGCTTAGTCCCAGCTCTCTCTGCCTGCAGGAGAAGCAGCTACTCCAGGGGCTTGTGTTTCTCAGTGGCAGATGCTGTTTTTCCATGGGAAGAGTTAACGATTTTTACTAGAGCATTACTGACTCAGCCGCAGAACTGTGGTTTGCTTGAGAATAGGAACTTCAGTAGTTTAATGTGGTATTTTATAGCTTTTTTACTCATAAAACCTCCAAAAGTTATGGGTGTTGCACTAAAACCTTGTGTTACATGTATGAAACAGTAGTAGCTTTAAAGTTACTCAGGCCACAGCAGGTCAGTTTTTGGTATTACTGAAGCATTTTGGGAATGGTGTGCAATGGGTTATTTTCTGACTGAAAAAAGAGCGTTTTGTCATTTTCTTTCTTCTTAAACACTTTTAACTGATAGAAACTGCTTGCTGAAGACTCGCAGCTGGTTGCTGTTTGCTCATGTGCCTGAGACAGGTGCCCTTTGTTTGGCTGGCAAACGGGGCACTTGCCGCAGCCTTAAGCAGAAAGCAGGAAAGCGCATACCTCCCCACAGTAGTCCCCCATGCTTGGGTCCTCCAGGCATAGTAGGAGAGCCTCTGGCAGGCAATTCTCTCCTACGCAAATTGCATTTTGCAAATAGCGCCTGCAGTCCCGTAAAACACAACGGTTTCTCAAGCACTTTGACTGCAGCTCGATCCTTCTCACAGTGAGAGCGAGCTCAAAGCATCCTTTCCTTCTTGAACTTCATTATGTCAGTATGGTCCAAAGCAATTTTACAAATACCTTTCCCTGTTCAATGCTGATTTTTGTATCCCCTTATATGTATAGATAGCAATTTTGGGAAAGGTTGGAAGGGCTAAGGTTATTTTACAGCATACTGGAAACATTTCTTTTTTAACTTGTGATACGTGTTTTAAAACAATATTCCAATTCAGTGTCATGAGAAACCAAAGAGCTTTTCGGTGAAGATGTTTCCTACTCACAGTATGGGCAATAGTCTGTAATTCTCAAGAGGAATAGCACATAATCTGAATTAGATTTCTGGACCAACTCTCTTTCTCCCTTTCTGATCCAGTGCATATTTAATTGTTTTTGCACAATGGAACAGCAAGAGAATTTGAGAGAGATTTTTTTGCATAACATCTGGAAGTACTATTGTCTTCATGTTATTTTTGCTGTTCATAGTTTGACCAGAGTTATTTCATCTTCAGTTAGAAATGAGAATTCCCGTGGAAAATTTCAACTTTTACAAAGCAGCATTTTCTGACCCAAATAACTCTTTTGTTGGAAAATTACTGGCTAAGCCTAGGCTTTCGTAACATTGAATATGATGGATGCTCTCCATATGTGATGATCTCTGATCAGTTTAGGCTGGCACTGTAATGCAGTTACAACATTTTTAGAATAACAGAACAAACTCATATTCACTGTTGTTGAAACTGTAATTGAGAGAACTCAAAAGAGTTGGTGCAGTTAAATAATAGATCCTCCTATCTAGTATAATATCTGTTTTTACTCTATGTGGATCTAATTCCTATATAGTATGTATAGCAAGTTAATAATAAAGATATTAAGACATTAAAAATGGGCATAAATTGAGGGAGTTGATTTAGGATAACAGATGCAATGGATTTTATTCCTTGTGCTTCACTCATAACAAAATGTAACTATACATACTATAAATAAAAGAGTAGTCAGATCTACTAAACTGTAGGACTGACTTCAGAAGGAAAGTTTAACATTTGGACTACCTGAGCTCTATGAATTTCAACCAGATTGTTCCCTGGGTACCCTCTGTTTGTTATTCTGCCACTCTATTGCAAGAAATTGGGCTTGAGATTCAAGGTGTTTCTTTCCAGTCTTGCAGTGACACTGTTGCTCATAAGGTGATGGAATCTTTCTAAACACAGTGTTTAAATTGTCTTCACACTGAAAATATATAAAGAGCCATTCTACAGGGGCATTCCAGAAATCAGTTAAATCCCCTTAAATAAGAGGCACAATATAAGAGGCATTCATACATGTATTTTTCCAGTCTTTAGTCTTGTATAAAGGTATGTTATACAAACACTTAGCATGCTGCATAGACTTCAAAATTGCTTACATTTATTTGGGTTTCATCATGAAAAAAGAAGACAAACCTATAATACTAATTATGTGGGTGAATTGTCAAATAGGGAATCTTTATAGGGATACATCAAAAGAGACTTTCTGTTTTCTAACCAGAAAGGTTTTCAGGAGTTTCTATCCAGGAGGCAGTCTCCATTCTTGGCACTTTTCAAGACCTCACTGGATAAAGCCCTGAGTAATCTGGTTTGGCCTCACCACTGACTCTAATTTGAACAGGAGGCTGGGTGAGTGGCTACCTGAGGTCCCTTCCAAGCTGATTTACTCTATGATCCTCCTAATTTTCACAGTTACCTTGCTGGTGTGAGTTGTGTTATGATAGCTTAATGTAACAGTAGGAAGTGTGCTATGGCATAGGACACCAGCTTGGAAAAAAGATCAAAAGATTGGTTTAAAAACAATAAATTTGTTTCTGAGGAATGGTTTGTTGTACTCTGTTAAGGTTGAGATGTTACCCATGAAGATATTAGCAAGGGAATAGTCTCTGAATAGGTTGTTAGGTCGAAACCTCCTTTCATTACTGATATGAGCAGGGAACATATGGAGTATTGAGTGCTGAAATTTACATTTGTTATGACTAGCTAATTTGTTACTTATACAGTTACCTCTTCAGGATTTCATATTTCATCTAGTCTTACGCTTTCTTTTTTTTTTTTTTTTAACCCCCTGGAAGGTCAGTGTGAACCAATTACGCTGGAACTCTGTATGAACTTGCCTTACAACTATACTAACTATCCAAACTATCTGGGCCACAGGACTCAGAAGGAAGCCTCTATCAGCTGGGAATCTTCTCTTTTCCCAGCCTTGGTTCAGACCAACTGCTATAAGTACCTTATGTTTTTTGCCTGTACAATCCTAGTACCAAAATGTGACCCCTATACAAATCAACGGATCCCACCTTGCAGGTAAAATACTTCTCCTAATTTAATTCTTGGTTAACATTGCCTGTGATATTAGTCTTTTCAAATTTTCTACTTCTATTAAAATCCCATTTTTTTTGCTCTGGAATTCCATAGCAACAGGTATAGAATCATATTTTGTAAGATCATTAAATCTAGTTTATTACATGCATTTCATCAGTTTCTGAAATTTTCAAAACAAGTGTAAGAATAGCAGTTCAAATAATTTTCCAAATGTGTATATTGGGTAAGTGTATGAAGTATTTTCCATTTCTGTGTGTTTGATTAGAACCGCACCACTATAAAAGGTAGCTAAATAGAGAAAAAATAGTTAATTTGAAACCTATTCATTTGTAATAATTCATTGCATTTGTGTAACACTTGATCTATACAATGTCTTTTCCAAATCCTGTTAACAGAAACTGAGATTTTAATCTATGCTTAGCTTTCTAAATTAGAGAAGTGTATTGAAATATACAGTCCATTTTTGCCATATCATTCTTTATAGCATAGTAACTTAAACTTTGCACTTGTTCGATTAACTTTTTGATCGTTCTCTCACTGTTGTTTACTGTGTTGAAAGAAAACTGTATTGAAAATGTGCTAAGACATCCTACCATATAATATTTTGTCAAATAGAAAATACTTATTTATCTAGTGATAAACTTCTTAGTGCAAAGAAAGAGTGAGACACAGGGAGATTTGCTAAGATACTGCTCAGTTCTCTCATTGGAGGAAAACAGGGAAGTTAGAATATTGCGTATGGGATGCAAAGGACAGGATTCAAAACTCTACCTGAATCTAGGACTTAACCACAAATTGAAGCTCCTGAGGGCAGAATATTGCATTCTGAGCACACACACTGAGCATGTTCTGAGAATCTGATGTTGCCTTTTCAAAACAATTTTCTTATTCAAGGATAGCAGTGATTAATTGAGCTGAACAGGACACATGCATTGCTTTACTTATTCTTTTCCAGTAAATATGAAACTAAGTTTGGCTAATGCAGTTTTCCAGTGATAAGCTTTCCAATCAAATTATACTTTCCAATCATGAATGGCAAATTCAGATTGTAATTCTACATCTGTTATAGAATATATTTGTCAGAGACGTATTATGTTTTTTGAAACTAGTCACACTGATCTGTTCTTTCCATTGTAAGTGGTACTACCTGGAGGTAGATTTTAATTCTAATCCATCTATATAAAGATATATATACACATGTACATGTGTATATGTGTATAAATACACTCCCTCTGTCCCTTCGTAAAAGTTCTCATCATACTTTTGCTGCTAGTTTGATCATTATTAACTTTTTTAAAATATAAAAGTCTCTTCTATGGGGTTTGTTAAAGCAAGGAGCACAGAGGACCAGATTTTTTGAAAGAATGGATATGGTTGTTATTTAGGCCACTCAGTCATCAACTACACATTGACAAAGAAATGTGATTAATTTCATAAAGTTCCAGTAACTGGGAATTCCTAAGGCTTTTTCTCAATAGTTTTAGGCAACTCCGCTTTGTATCTGCAGGACATTATGTGAGCAATCCAAGGAACGCTGTGAGTCTGTACTTGGCATCGTAGGTCTGCAGTGGCCAGAAGACACCGACTGTACTCAATTTCCAGAGGAGAACACAGACAACCAAACTTGTTTAACTCCAGATCAAGATGTAGAAGGTAACTCCTATAAAAACATTTAACAGAAAATTAAAGATGAGTTAGGTTCCCTGAAGTCACCAATTTGTGTTTTTTTTGATTTTTTGTTTGTTTGTTTTTTCTGTTTTCGTTTTCCCCTTCAAATTATAGTATGTCATGTAGGGTAAGTTTAAATACTTAGGCGGCCAGCTGTTTATGGAAAACGTTCCAAATCAGTTTGCAGAGAATTTCCCCTTGCATTCAGCTATCTACAATTTTCAGATAAGAGGAAGTTTTTATATATATAAAAATTATCCTATTCTGCAGAAGGATTAATTATTCTTAGTGTGGGAAAATAAATATTTGAGATTTGTGGCTAACAGCAACCTGCTGCCTACCTGTGTTTTTACTTCATTACCCACCTAGAAGATAAAATGCTGCTTTCCTAATCAGGTGGCAAACTTCTGACAACTTGAAAAAGTTGAACTCCACGACAGCTCTGAGAAAAATGCTGCAGCTGCTGGTGTCTTTGCCAGCTATTGTTTGCTCTTGGTTTTTGTTTGGGAAAGGGTTTTCAGAGCGTTGTGCCAAACCAGCTTCAGCAGCAACTGACAAATTTCAGTTTGATGAGTGCAGCCATAATGCTACTCGTTGTGGGTGTGAACACGGAACAGGGAATGGCTCTGCCATATTCCTTGTATGGATAGAAAGAGCTGCTGTGCAGTGTCTCCTGCTGCCAGGGGTAAGCAGATGCGACGTCTTCCAACTTGCCAATTCTTTTTCCTGTCAAAACGTCAGTAAGGTGGTTGGGAAAATGGTGAGGTGATGCATGGTAGGGTGTCCACAAAGTGCCAGTGCTGTTCAGTTCTTACTGTCCTTCTGCTCGCCTACACAGCGACGGAGGTCACCCCACCCCGCAGGCTTTTGAACCTGAAGCAGGTGGAAGTTACTTGATTCATAGTTCTTTTAGTGAGGATGTATTACTGAAAAAAACAGAGCAGCAGTCTGAAAAGCCAGAGAAACATAGACAGCAGTAAGCAGTCCGGTCAAGTGAAGCCCATGTGAGCGTATAAACGATTGTGAGAGCTTTATAAAACATGTAATGCCATAGTGAAATCCTTTGTAGTGGGAGACTGTGACACAAGGAGATAGTTTCCCTCTATAGCAATGGCATGATGGAGAGGAGTTATCTGTTATTAGAAAGCAGTAGGCAAGAAATAGAAAATCAAACTTGCACAGCACAGCAAGTTATAGAAAAATAATGTGATTAAATTTTCTTATGTATAAATGGCTTTTAACCTTCCTTGCTGGGTTGTTATGTCATTTGTTTTTGAAATGTAATATAACATAGTTATATTTTAAATATACTACTGTATAGTGGATTACTGTATTCTGTTCTTAGAGTTAAGTTCTGTTCACTTACAAAATTTAGAATTTCAGTAATTCTCACATTAATTAAAGACTGACTGTTAAGCTGATTGATTGGTTATTCTATCACTAAACAGTGTTGGTTAGAAACAGTATTCTCTGGGAAATTTAAAATATTATATAAATATTTCTGGAAGAACACCAGTAACAAAAAGCAAAAGAAATTAAGCTTTGAAAACTTATAAAATTTTAATGATTGCAAAATATAGGTGATCTGTTCTGTCCACTTAAGCTATAACTGACAGAGCAACTACAATCTGCTGAAGTGCTTAACTTCCATTCCGGTACCAAAACAACCATCATCATAAACTTAGTTATTTTCATAATAATTTAACCTCTAAATGTTGGCGGTATAGTTAGCCATGCTATTCTCATTAAAATGTTATTTTCTCAGGCTTCCGATTTTATTCATGATATTTTTGTTAAAACAGTTTATCAAATCCTAAAATATATCCAGTGCATTTTGTGGCATTAGATAGCTGAGGGATTCTGCTGGAAACAAACAAACAAAAGGCAACGTGTATCCTACAGGGAGGCTGTATATCCAAGTCACAGTGCAAAAAAAAAAATGGATGGGATTTTCAAAGGCATGTAAATAAATTGTCACATAAAATCTTCTCAAAATGGTATTGTAAGATATAGCAGAAGTGATGCAATGGTTATTCTGTACATTTGGCACTGGTTTTATTAATTTAAACAACTAGAATCCTAGGGATCCCTTTTACTCTTTTCATCACATCAGATGAGCTATTTCTGCTGAGCAAAGTAGCTGGAAAGTATGTGCTCGGGCTGTAAACTTTACATGTCCATCATTTCATAAAACTTTGCAGCTTGAGAGAGGGCAGCATGTGAAGAGAGCTCTGCTTCATCCCATGCACGGTGCAATTGCTAGGAATAGTCTCATCTGCTACACAGTTCCAATTTATTATCTCACAAGGTTTCTATTTATGACATTTACCCTTTCAAAACAGTCACTGTGATATGTAAGTAAACAGCCACAAGCTGATTAAGCTTTCAGTGTATGGAATTGTGCTTTCCTCTTGTTCCTTGTCACTGACAGAGTGCTCACCCAGTCACTTCAAGTGCCGATCGGGGAGGTGTGTCCTGGCATCCAGAAGATGTGATGGTCAAGCTGACTGTGAGGATGATAGTGATGAGGAAAGCTGTGGTAAATAAACTCAATGAACTAGATTTTTTTTTGAATAGAGAACTGAAACATCAGAAAAGTGTTTTTGTTTTTCTTCAGTTAGTTCGATCATGATGTGACAGTTCAAAGGATAAGCCTCTTCTGTAAGAAGAATGAATACTTCATCTTGATTAATATCAACATAATTTATAATATTTAATGTATTAAATTCTGTTAATTATATTCCAGGTGTTTGAATATTCATTTAGTATTTGAGATGAAAAAAACTGCAAATTTGATTCTTTTTGTCCGTTGATATTGATAGAGATTTCTTCTGAGCGGAAGCTTAACCTTCTGGCAGTTCAAATGTTGAATTTGTAAATGCAGTTTTAAGTGTACATACAGCAACATTCTCATTTTGATGGATTGACACTAGATCTTGTTAGTGAAGTGGATATTCTATTGCAAGTGTCAAGCGTTAATGTTTTTTTTTCTCCATGGTCACATCTGTAGCCCTAGGTGCAGGATACACCTGAAGTGGTTAATGCGAACTTTATTCTCCAGTACATTACACAGATTATTTAACGTAGAGAAATTCTTGACTCGTAACTTCGGGAGATGTATTGGGTTTGAGAATAACCAATAAATCTTGTGACCATGTATTTACTGGCAGGAAAACTCTGAGAAGAAGGGAGTCGATAATATTTTCTTATTTGGCTCTAGTGTAGCCTTTGTGGAATTCTACACGTTGTCCTGGCTTCCCCAGGGCAAAAAGAGCAATGATAAATCATCAAGGATTTAGATAAGAGGTGTAAGTACGAGTAAAGGGCTGAAAAACCCCTCCAGCAATGTGGGACTAAGGGACGCCCTGTTTTGCTTATCAGAGAGAAGTTAAGAGGTGATGGCAGCACAGCTTCTGTGGGCAGCAAAAGACTCTCTGAAGCTACATCAAATTCAAGTTTGTCAGCTCCATATCAGCTCCATAGCATGCTTTTTTTTTTTTTTTTTAAACAGGATCTTTTTTAGTGATCGAATAGCCAATGATATTATATAGGTATGGGCGTGTTGTATGCAGCTTGAAGGGCTGATATATTCTCAACCATTGGGAATTTTCAAATCAAGATTATATTCTCTTTGCTCTACTTGCCCCATTCCCTCTTTCCCTTATCAGAGAGAGAGGGAGAGAGAGACGGGAGGGGGCGGGGGGTGGGGGGGTGAGAGAGAGAGAGAGAAAGAAAGAAAGATAGATATAAAAAGAGAAAGAAAGAAATTCATGCTCGTAGAAAGGGAGTTAATTCTCGGTTATTCTTTTTTTATATATTATGAAGGGAAGGCAGAGCTGATGATTGTAGTGGCTTTTTCAGAGTTTATAATTGCTTTAGCTCTGAATCAATTGTCTCAGCTGCCCTCCTATCAAATATTTTTTTGCCACTTAATTCCTCAGAACAGTAATTGCTGTTCATCTTTTAGGATAATTTTATACTACTGGACATTAGCATGTGAAATATTGTTCTGTTGCATAAAATTAATTTCTTGAGTAGATCTCTCTCTCTATGGTCCAGACAGAATGTCACTAGCAATCAACAGAATTCTTACCAGCTTCTATAAATATGGAAGGCTATATCTGTTAGGAAATTACAGCTGTCAGAGTGACATTACATTGACCATGGGTAATGCTGTTATGGAAGAACAGCCAGTCCTTGTAAAGCTGCAGAAGTAACTGTCTGACTCATTCATATCTCATGTGTGCAGGCCAAAATCAAACTTGTTAATCCCTCCTTGTGTAAATGGCTAGCTTACATTATATTAGATTTATTCTTTGAAATTGTTTTTGTGCCGTTAAATAACAGTCAGTATTAAAAAAAAAAAAAAAATAGTTGAAGTGACTTAAATGACATAAATAGTTTTTTGGTATAATGAAACTTATTTTGTTACAATACAGTCTTTGAATGCTCAAAGTACTCTGGCCAAAACAATCCAAAGGGACTAAACTATATTCTGCCTGTGCAAAGCAGAGCTGTGCGTGACACCACCTGTGTGCCCCCTTCAGGAACCCTTTCCCATACTTTCACATGATCTCTGTGAGGGAAACCTCATCCATGCTGTTGCTGTAAAGTCCAATTGTGAAGTGCAATTTAGACCAGAATTTGGGAAGAAAATTTTACCCAGAGTTTTGAATGTGAGACTTTGAAGTGCATTCCAGCAAAGTGCGAAGAAAATAATTTCTGAAAATTACTATAATGAGAGAAGTGAATAGAGTTTATGATATTAAATATCGTTACTTGTAATAATTGATTGTATAAATTTATCAGCTTCTGAACTGCAGTGCTTCTGGTAGAAAGCACAAGAGGGTCATGGAAGAGTATTAAAGGTATTGAGGACAACGCAGTATAAAACAGTGTTGTCCTCCTTCGCTTTCTGCAATCTGAGATCTAGAAATACCCCCAAATGATAGATGACCTTCTCCTGAAAAACAAACATATATTTGAACATAGATTTCCGTGTTGTGAATTTTTCCAAGGGAGTTGTGGCTGTGTCTCCCCTCACAATAAAATGCTGTAAAGTGTAATGAACGGAGAAAAAACAAACCTATTTAATTAATTCTACACACTTAAACTAGCATATTGCAATGCTTCATAAATTAAAATTTAAAATGTTATATTTTTTTATCAAGTTTCTAACATGATTGACTTTCTTCTTTATTAGATAAAGGTTTTGTTTTAGATTCTGTTAATTTTTTGTTAATGGTTATTGAAGAAACACTCCAGAATGTTGTTAAGCAAGAAAATTCTTTGATTTGCTTCAGAGGGTTCCACCAAACTCCAAATAAATCCTGTTTCCTACCAAATAAGCCTAACTCTTATGCTAGAGAGAGGTCTACTGTTGTTATTTCCAGAAATGCTAACCACCATGTTCCTGGGAAGCAGAAACTGAGGTGTAGAATTTGGTAAACAACTTAAGCACTTTCTAGTGGAGGGAGATATAAATTGCACATCCCTGTTGCAGCCTGGACTTGTCTATTTTTCTAAGAAATTTACTGAAGATAAGTAGGCAGGAATATCACAAAATCATGTTGTAAGCTTTTGGCACCCCTCCCCTAAGCATTAGTCTTACTTTGAAAATATATCTGTATGTATGTAATACGAATTAAACCTAATACCAATGATGGTAACGTAGCTTTAATGAGTTCCGCCTTGCAATTATCTTTTTACAAAAAATATTCTCTGATTTAGTAGGGAGTGGGTGAAAATGAGAATGAATCAGTAACACCTCTTTCCTGGCCATCACAATGTTACCCATTGCCCCAGCACTTCCTACCTTCTCAGGAAGGCTGTTTATTTCTCTGTGCGCGTAACGTTTTTTTGCATGGCTTGGTGAATCTAAACAAAATCAAGCACTTTTCACATCCAGGTAGATTAAAAGCCAGCTAGATTTTTCCCACAGTTATATGAGCTAGCAGTGAATCTCTGTTCATATTTGTAAAATATTTACTTCTGAAATAATGCTTTGTAGAAACAGCATGCTGTTTTAGTAATTTATCCCAGATATGCTGCTTTAGTTCCAGGTCTGGGAAAACTGTGTGTGAGCGCATACCCAGGCTGTTTCTGTGTGTTTGCATAAGGGCTGTCACCTGAATTTGAACTTGGGTTAACATGCAAACTAGCACTGTTGGCTTTAGAACAGGCCAGACAAGACAATGAAAACGACATCTGTTTTGGTCAGTAGAACGTGAGAACTCTCTATTTTAGCATTTGTTATTATGGCTTCCAGGAAAACCACAGTATCAGATGCACAGTATGTCAAAGTAATTCATTCTTAAACTGATATCACAGTGAGGTGCTTTTTTAATTGTGGGAAGCGAATAGTGCAGATAAAACAAGAGAAAATGTTTTTTATAAAATGTACCTCAGGCCATTCTTAATTTTCTGTAGTTGGCTAACAGGATTTTTACAGTCCAAGCGCTTTGACACAGTTTTTAAAGGATTCCTCTTGAAGGCATTAGGAAATCAGGGCTGCTGATCCGTCGGCCTTTGAAGAGACAATAACGCAGCGTGCTGTGTGCATAATAATAAATCCTCCTGGAGATTCGTACAGCCATTGGGTCTTTACAATCTTTTAAATCTTGTTTGGTCTCAGATTACTGGGACTAAGAAAATTTCATTAATGCTCAATACTTAGAGCATCTTCCTACCTTTCACTTGAATCTTCATCAGATTCTGTATCAGCTCTATCAAGAAATAAAAATCTTTTTCATTACGTTACTTCATGGAGATTCCACACCCCAGGAGGATTTAATTCTGTATAGTATGCTTTCAAAGCAAACTCCACAGACTTCAGCATTACAAATACTTATTACTAATAAATGCATTTCAAGAATATTTGGGTGTATTTGAGTTAATGCCTAAATCAGTGTGTATAAAATAATATACACATAAAAAAAAAAAAAAAAAGAATGAAGTATTACGAAGTATTATTGTTTTATGCCCATTTGAATGACTTTTCAGTGTAATAGTCTTAATTTTCCCAGTTAGTTCTTAAGTCTTAAGATAAGTCTTAAAAATTCCTTAAAAATTATATTGCAACTGAAAATATTTTGAATTTTTTAGGATTATTATGGAAAAAAAAAAAAAAAAAAAAAGAGGTGTTGACATCTGATATTGCTTGCAAGTATTTCAGAACTGTGCTTCCCTATCTCCAGGTTGTAGGGAAAGGGGCCTTTGGGAGTGTCCTTTGAAGAAGCTTTGCATCAAGCACACTATGATCTGTGATGGTTTCCCAGATTGCCCTGACAAGATGGATGAAAAGAACTGCTGTAAGTGATTATGCAGATTGTTGGTCCCTACAAGGGCAGAACGCAATTTGGGGATTCTGGAGCTGAGGATAAATTGAGATAAAAGGATTCTTTCCAGACAGAAAAGCTCAGTCATTCCCGCAGTTTCCTTTTCAGTCCCTCTGTGGCACCAATTTATCTCTTTCCTCGTGTTGCGTCCTCTGTTTTTCATATCCTTGAATTCTCACCGTCTCTTTGGTCACTCCATCTCTCTCTCCTTTTATCTCTCTCTGTTCCTTCTCACATCTTCATGTGTCTTCATGTGTCTTTTCACTTCTTATAGATCCTTTTTATTTTTTTCCAACTATTCTCAGCTTAATTCCATATAGATATAGCTGCTCACTGATCATTTTTTCTTCATTTCATCTTGACTTTCCTATTATTCTGTTCTTCAGTCACTTTCCTATGTCTCCCTGTTTTCTTTGATTTATCTACTTGATATTTTTTAGATCGTATCTTTCCACGTGGCCTCTCTGGCTTCTCCTACATTCCAAACTGTGGTAAATATTAGAAATAAAAAGTTTAGTATGATAGGGTGAGAGTATGGAGATATGAGTTGGGCCAAACTGCTCACGTTGGGTACTAGACCCCTCTTCTCCATAGGCAAGCTGGAGCTTGGCTATGTTGTTTCCACTTCATAGCGAACCGTAGCGATGGGAAGAGGTGGAAGACCCGTGAATGGCAGCTGCTTTGCATGTTCCCATCCTGCATGTGAAGATATGAAGCCAGGAGTGGGTGCTATGAAAATTTTGCTTCAGTTTCATGAATAGATTAGTGGAACTCTAAATTCTCTTCTTATGAGAAAATGTAGTGCATGAGTGCATGCCCAAGATTAGGAACTGGAAAAGACATACAAGTCAAGAGTCAGCACAGGAAAGATGCTTGGCAAAGTTGTTTGAAAGAGGAAATTCCAGTTCTCTGGGCAGTTCTAGTATTTCAGCATTTATGCTGGGATTGTAGGAATTATATTTTACAAATAAAGTTCTGTTAGCAGAGACAGGGCGGAAGATTATATCATATGTCTTCCAAGAGATCTATGTGCAGTCATCTAAAAAAAAAGAAAAAATCCAGCCATTCTACAAATTCTAATTCCACAAATTCTAGCCATGGTACATACAGCCAATGCTCTTTTATGGAAAGCATGTCACCACTATTCAATTTTTTCTGATCTTCAGTTGAAAGTTTATTTAAATTCTGTTGGTCTGGATGCTTTCAGATCTAAAAAGAGAAGCATTGTGGACCAAAGCAGTAAACTGCTCATCTCAAAAAAACTGTGAGATTTAAGCTGCACAGCATATATGTCTCCTGGGTCTTAAATAGACCTTTACGGTATTTCTTGTCGGGTTTTGTGTCTGGGTGTGACTGGTCCAAAGTGGCAGCACAGTGTGCTCAGCTGAGGACTTCCAGCTTTTGGTGTATACTGTCTCTGGAGGGCAGATTTAAAAAGCTTTTTCTAATTTTGTATGTTTTCTTCCAGAGCCAAAACAATCACTTATGTAGACATCACTGCCTTTTAATTCTGCATAACTTTCACTGTGGTATTTGTTGTTTCCACTTGCAAATAGTTGCTTAGCTTAAATATCAATACCGAAACTATACAACAGCCAAAAATAGGCACAACTGGATGCAGCTTTCCTCAAGCACTCTCTTTCCCCCACCCTAAATTTCCTAATGAAGAGATTTATAGGAGCTGGAAGAGGAGTGTGTTCAGGAGGAAGGTGCTGGAATGACATACACCTGCCTCTGGGGTGATTTTTTTTTTTTTTTTATTGGGAGCAAACTCAAAAGCTCCTGCAAATGGACATTCCTGTAGTTCCTTACAAACTAGCAACATATTGTGACTTGGAGCAAGTCTATCTGCTGTTTAAAATTATGGACTTTTTTTTAACCTAACTTTAGAGATGAGGAACTGATGTACAAAGGAGGATCTGAAAGAGAAATACAGAACCTGCTGTGGATGAAATAAAATACACGCATGTTACAGGAAAACACATTTTTTGAAGAACATGAAGAAATAGGCAGGTTTAGAGCAGTCTCCTAAAAAGCAGTGAACACAAGTTTTAGCTTAAAACTTAGAGAGTGAGAGACTGAGATTTCATATGACAAGACTACAAATGGTATTAAATAAATGAGATAGATGGGGGTATGCACCACAGATCTTGCCACGTCCAGAAATCCTTCCTTCCTTCTGGCTTATGGAGCCCTTCGTGATTGAGTAGCAGCAACCATCTTCTACCTCAGTGGTGTCCATCATCAATTTTGTTGCAAGTCTATTGCACTGCTGCATAATTTTGACCTGTGCCTACCTCTCCATCCTTCAGCTTTTCATGCTGATCATTCCTTTCTCAGAAGGAAACATATTCTTGTCCTTGCAGCCTCCTGTGAGGAGGATGAGCTAGAATGTGCCAACCATGAATGTGTGCGACGCGAGCTCTGGTGTGATGGACAAGTAGACTGCAGTGACAGCTCAGATGAATGGGACTGTGGTAAGTTGCCCTCTTGGTACGCTTGCCTTGAAGTGATGTTTTGGGTGATGGCAAAACTAATAGTAATAATTGCTGGTGATTTGTTGTAGAGAACAGTGGTGGGAGTTGCTACCCTTGCTTCTGACAAGAGGCTGGGTTGAGTTGAAGGAGGCTTCTGTGTTATTAAAGTAGAGCTCACCTTTCAATAAAAATGCAGACGGATTTCATAAAATGTGTGCTTAAAAGAAGCAGGTTGGAAAGTGGTAATACAGCCTGCGCTGACATTTTACTGAGTTAATTTTTTTTCTGTACATTATTTTATATTACTATGTTTTGAAATACTTGTAAGATACTTTAAGTGTAAGATAAAAGATGTTTCATGGCTCATAGAATCAAATATTTTGTCTTTATATTGAAGTAGATCATGTAAACATTTAATATTGTATAAACACTAATAGCAGTGTTTAGTAAAACCTATGCATCAGAGATTAAATATTCTAGAGATGCATATATGAAAACAGTAAACAAAGATAAATACATACTTCTATGGGGAGAAAATCAAAGGCATCTTTAGCATATAGGATAAATGACTGTTTATGTTAAGATTAGTACTATCCAAGCAAAAGTGAGAACAGTTTAAATGAAATCATTACGTAGTTTGGGAAAAAATGCACGTAAAAGGTGTCGTCAGGGAGCCAGGAGATGCAAGAGGGATGCACATTTCTATTGGCTCATCTGGGATCATTTTGAGAAGCTTTATATGTGTTTTTAGACTTCACTTAAGAGAGAGAAGTAATGATCATTCTCTTTCTTGTAAGCAGTAGTTGGTTTTCCCTTTGCTAATCTCACCCCAGTAAGCAGTAGTTGGTTTTTCCTTTGCTAATCTCACCCCAATATTTTTGTGACAGGAACAATTTATATTTTTGTTAGTCAAATGATGTTATCACTCATGTCAAGCATAATTCATCCCATAAATAACCTAAGTGATTTCTTCTGGACTATTTGAGGAGTAAGGTACCATTTAACAAGTTTTAGGCTATCAGAAACGTGTGAGCTGTCTTCAAGATGTCTTTATTGTTTGGTGTCTCAAACAGGATTTCCACAGCCATTGTTGCCTCTCTTTTAAATGATCTATCTGTTGAGCTTGGAAAATGAGCAAAAATGTCAACGTGTTCCATAAGCGGAAGACACTTTTAAATGAAGTTACATGTTTTCAGTGCACCGTATATAAAATCAACCATGCAAAGTTGTAGTCAAGTTATTTTTCTTCTTATTTGCAGTTACGCTGTCTAAAAACATGAATTCGTTGACGTTCCTGACAATTCATAGGTCAGCTGCTGATTACCATGTTTGTGCTGACGAGTGGCAAGAAAATTTGAGCCAGCTGGCCTGCAATCAGATGGGTTTAGGGTAAGGTCAGTAGTTTGTAGCATTGATGAATTTCTTAGGATAATTGGCATGATATAGTTTGTGAATGATCATTGATCAGCGTGACCCTGCAATGTTAGTATGGACTTAGTAGCTCTCTAGTTCATAGAGAAAAAGGATAACAAAATTTTTGAACAGTGGCAGGAGCAAAAGCTAGTAAAAATCTAGGCACTTTTTACCATTTTACAAACATTAATTGCCTAGTTATTAAAAGAGTGTGTGGAAAAGATGGTAGTCTCTTGCTTAGCCTCAATATATGAATTTGCAGTTTTTTAGGAGATTCTCAATCACTTGGAAATGTGATACTCTTATGTATTCCTAGGCAAGTAAACCAGAATTTCTTTCTAATTAAAAAACCAAAAGATATCCTTTGGTATCTTTAAAAATAGTTATTGCTTTTACTACTTCTGTGTTGTCTAAGTATAAACTGATGGTCTCAGTACTTAATCATGCTTTTTTTCTCCCTTCAATATTCTAGTCTAATAGCCTTAGCATCAAATTTTCTTATCTTCCTTGCTCTTAGGAAAACGGAAAAGGTGTGCAGTTATCCTTCCTTTTCTCTGAGCTCTGTTTAGACTGAAATTAGCATGAGCAGAAACTTACTTCTTCCTTCAGCAAGGCTTGCTTACAGAAGTTACTGTCAACCCTATCACTTTTAAGACAATGTATGAGACAAAAATATTTCAGTTTCACAAATCCCTTTTCTAACAGGGGAAGAGTCATATAACTTTTCTGTAAATCCTTTCTGTAGTAACAGGTGATTGAATGAAGGGCTGTGATAAGTTTCAATTTAAATCTGAATGTTGTGACTTGAGCTTATCTGTAACACACAGTTTTAATTGTTGCTTCCAGTGCTTCAGAAAACCATAGTGGTAATTTTCTTTCCCATTTAATGCCTGATTTTGTCAGTACCTGAAGCTTGATTTTCTTAGCCATCCTCCCAGTGTGTAGAAAGTGGTGCTGCAGAAGATGCAGTAAACTAGCTACGAAGATCTTAAGAAACCCGAAAGATTATGAAACATGCATCAGAACTAATTTCAGAAAGAAATAAAGAATTAATAAATTATTTAGCTCTACTTTAAATTTTGCTTAGGGATTCAATGAAAATTGAATCACAAAAGGGTAAAACTGTGACTCAGTTTTATATATATGGAAGGACAGAAGATTAACTAATATAATGGTGGTATACAACTGTGCTGTCTGACTTAAAGCCATAGGCTTCATCTGTTTTCATTATCTCCAGCATAATTTATTAGACAGTTACCATAGGAGGTACATAGGATTTAAACTGGTATGTTATAGAAAACTCAAGCAGTGCTGAAAATTTTTTCTTATTTTTTTTGTGTTTTCTTTTAAAGATAACATAGTTTGAACTGTGATTTTCTTCTGATGTTCCTAATTAGGAACATTTCATTTTAGTCCTTCAAAAAATTAAACCTGTGAACATAGAAATTCTGTCCATATTATGCCACATTCCCAAACCCACCAGCTGGGTAGCTATGCAAATTCATTAAATAAAGGCTTATACTGATACATTATTTTGGTTTAATAGTTCTCCTGTTTATTCTTACAGCAAAATAGTGCATTTGAGATTCAAAGCTGGGACTTCTTAGTATCTTAGGTTGGGAATTACAATGAATGTGTAGTGTTTTTCCTTCCTGCATAGCTCTGCACAGATAACTTATACCTGTGACCGGTATTTTTGAAAATGACAAATTCCAATTACTATATGATCTTAAAAATGTTAAAAATACGAAAACAATGCCTTTCTGGCAGCTTGCAGATATTTTTACTTGTTAAGACTAAATTAATCTGGAAAAGATAAAGAGAGTTTAGTGACAGTGGTTAAAATTAAGTTAATTTAGCTAATAGAAGTGGCGCATTTTATCTAATAAATTGTTCCTTGATTTGGGAGGTTTGAGCACTGTGTCTGAAGCAACATTACAGATAATTCTCTTCTGCCTGTTGCACTCAACCCAGACTGTATTCCTGGTTGTTGGCCAATTCGGATTCCATAGTTGTTGTGCTCTTTCTCAGCACAGTGCAGGTACCTGATGCAACTTCACAGAAAACCATGCAAATTCCAAGCCCTGTGCAAGGCTTCTCACCGGTGATGGCTGGAGCTCAGGCTCTGCACTGTGTACTTAGCAGCTCATATGTTTTCCTCTAGCTGAAAGAATATTATCCATGGGCTGAGGTTTTGTTTATAAGAGCCCAACTGTTTTAATAGTTGAAGTGTTAGGTTTCATAAAGTTTGCAGCCAGCGGGGGCTACTGGATCATCTGATATGACAGCCTGTTCATCTCAGCACAGATGATTTTGTTTAAATATTATTTGAGCTCCTCCTGAGCTTAAAACTCAAATACTATAAAGCGTGTCTCTGGCAATGCGTTTCCTAATACCACAAGTGTAGAAGAGAGGAAGAAAATTGCCACCAGTGCTCAGATGAGTCATTAGCGATATCCCCAGCGTGCTGCAGAGACTACGTTGCTGAATATGGACACACGCGTGCTCAGAATATTGTATTATGTTCAGAAGACTGTAGATTTATCTTGATGTTTAGCTGATGAAAAACATTTTCACATAGTGTAGTGTACACTTTTGTTGCCTTAACAGTGATCAAAACCATAGCCTGCTCATACCTGAAATTTGGCAAAAACAGAAATTAGTGCAGTTGTTTGGCTGCTCCATGGGAATTCAGTGCATAGTTTCTCTTTCTTTCCTGCACTAGGAAGAGATGACAAATGTTGTAACAATAAACTTCAGCAGGTTGTACCCAGCTGTGTGAAGCGTAATTTCATCTGAACGGCTTCATGTGGTCTAGCAGTATAAGCATAAAAGCATAGCTGTTTCCAGTATAAGACGCAGTCTTTTCTAAGAATATTTGTTGAACTGAGTAGTTCAAGCTGCTGGATCAATATTCTTTTTTCTAACATGAATTATTATGCTAACTACTTCCTAACAACTGCTGCATCAGAAATAATGGAGGTTGAATATAGCGTCTTGTTTAGATACATCACAGAAAAATAAAAATAGAATACATAGGCCCTATCTGCATTAGAATTTTGAACTTCTGAATTTAACCTATTTTCTCCAAGAATAAATGTGACAGTAGGTCAAATTCCTTGTCACGAATGAAGTATTTCAATTCATAAATTCAATCTGGAGTTCTAAACCCACTTGAAAGAATGTAAAATATGTCTGACCTACCTTGTCTGACCATCCATATTGGCAGCTGTGTATTCTATTAAATCTTTAAAAGCACTAGAATAGGAGGAAAAAAAAAAAAAAAAAAAAGACCCGAGAATTCCTCAGATTACATTTATTTTATTAAGAAGGTCAGCAAATAATTTTAAGCAGAATATTTAGTTTATCTAAATATAAAATAATTCTACAGATTTATTAGACAATATTTGACAGTTTATGCCTTATCTTTCATGTATGCATGTAGTTTTAAATTTCATATAAAATTATTTGGAGAAGGCTTTTTTCAAAGAAATTTTAATCTAATAATTCCTTGCAAATTATGATGAGTGCTTCAAATAGTCATTAATCATATTTTCAATTGCCTCATACAGCACTGTTTTAGCTCTATTATTGGGTACGTTTTATTTAAGTAAAAAAGTAATTATTATTATTGAATAAATTAGAGAGGCAAGTGAATGCTTCCAACCAAAATAAAGGTTGCTACTGCAATGATTGCTTATGCTTTTATCAAGCTAGGCTATATCGTAACTTGTATAAATGACATTATAGGATCTATTCTTTTCCAGTGACATCCAAATCAAATTCGCTGAGTTTAAAATTAAACAGATGTTAGTTCTTACTGTGTTACCTGGAAATTTATGCCTGTTTTTGTGGCTAATGCATTATTACCAATAGAACTATGCTAACGTTTGTCAATAAACAATAAAATTGCTGTAAAGTGCAATATTGAAATAAAATAATAGTGAATTTTACATTCTATGGTGTAACCATGGCTTTATAGAACTCTGTTCAAGAGTAAGAAACATCTTAAATTCACCTGTAAGTACAGACAAGAAACACATGCTGTTCCAGTTCTGAAATAGCCCCAGTTACCTGGTAGGTGTTACCTGGTAGTTTTATACACGTGCTATTCATGACCTTCTGGTGCATCACGTGGCTTCCTCTTTCAAGCCTGCTGGGCTCTCACGTGACGCTTAAAACAATGGAGTTATAGATGCTGAATCTGGCAAAGTTACTGCTACTTTAAAGAGAGGAGAAATCAGGTTTGGGGATTATTGAAACATATATTTTATTCTAAACTTAGAATTTAAGTGCTTTCAGATAGTATTGCACAATCGAATAGGGAGAAATTAGAATTTTACATTCAGATAGATTTAAGAGCAACTTAATGAAAATGCCTTGACTTTCTCATTTTTTAAGTGACTGATTTTACAGCGTTATCTTCCAAAAACCTTTTTGGAGATTGCCTTAGATTAAAGACAATTTCTTAGACTAAAGGAGTTAGATATGTAGAATTACATGTGTTCTTTGATGTTCATTTTATCTTCTTGTGAAGCAACAAGACCGATTTCACTAAGACGCAAGCTCTTCAGTGACCTAGAACTCCCAGTGGAATACTGGAGAGAGCAGAGATTGAGCTCAAGCTTATAGATGTATAATGAGAGCATATACATATAGATGTAAAATGAGAGCATAAATATCTGTGGCAAGAATCAGAAAAGCTAAGGAATAGTAAACCAAAATAAACAAACAAAACCAAAGCAAAACCACAAAAAAATCCCAATAAAATATAAGTGGAAAATGTCAGACTTCTACTCATTAACAAATTAATTATAGTCTGATGACTAGGAGCCATCAGTGGCAAAGACGTCAACATTAGGGCTAGATTAAGAAAACAGCAGCCTGTATAGCACTTTTGTAAGTAATTTGGCCTGCTGAAATTCATCCAAGTGTACTTAAGATATATGACCTTGGCAGTCCTCCATTATGGTAGACAATAATAGTAGTCAGTATCTTTCGTATGTTGTGGAGAATGCTGTATAAACTGAAAACTGTTAAATATGCCTTCCCTCATTAAAAAGGGAAAAAGAGGATGATTTATGGACTAGTCAGCCTAACTTCAATTACCAATAAATAAGTAAACAACTAATATATAAGGTCTTAGTGACAGAAAACAAATATGTATCAGTAAACCATCATGACAGAGTCACTAAACTTCTTTTCTGGAAAGGACAGAGGCACTGTGAATAGGGAAGAAACAGTAGTTATAATATCTCTTTTTGTATCAAGCCCTGGAGTTTTCTATGATACTTTTGCTTGGGTTAACTGGTTAGTGTGAGAAAGACTTGTGCAAGGGTACCATCCTAATCCTATATTCCCTTGTTAAAAATAAGGTACACAACCTAGTAGAAACTTGAGGAAAAGATGTACCTGTCTTTTACTACAAACTTTGTAAATTGTAGCTTAAATATTACCATTAAGCTAATTGCATGAATCAGTTCACAGAGCTCAATGGCATAGTCAAATGAGAAAAACTGCTGTCTGCAGTTGCATCTGTTATAAACTTGGCAAATCATGGTATATTTGGCATTATTTTTTAGAAACCTGTAGCAGGAGATTCCAGGCACCCTAAAGTGTATTCATTAGGCTGTTGTTTTGAGTGCCTTGAAACTCAGAAGTTTTAGCACAGTTGTTTTGGACATAAAGCTTTATTTCAGATATTTAATACCCACATGAGACAATCCATTAAATTTTTGTGGTCTATACAGTAATAGGTTCTTAGAACCCCACGGGTGTTAAAATGACCTTATAATGCATTTCAGTACTCAAATCGTTCCATGCAAATATTGCCATGAGTTATTTTGCAGGCAAGTGGATTCTGGCAGGATTTGTAAGCTATTTGGAAACTTTGGTGGAGGATCTTGTCCAAGGTTCACCACCCAAAAGGCCTCTATGACTATTGCCACAATATGAATGCCTTATGTTTGCAGGTATCACTGACAAGTTTACTTAAATGATGTAGATATTTCAGTGACTATACTGTAATGTTAGAAGATGTTCTAACGTGAAAAATCTGTTCTAGTAACTGTCAGTACTTTTTTTTTTAAATTAAGCTCTTCTGCTTAAGTACTGTCCATTACAGTGCATTTGTTCTACGCAGCAAAATCATAAAAATGCCAATTGTAACAGACATCTGGAGATCATCTAGTGCAACTCCCAAGCGAAGCAGGGGAAGCAATATGGGAGAAGCTAGAACCAACACAAGACCAGCTCAGCCACTGATTTATCTAGCCAAGTCTTGAAAACCTTGAGGGACTTGGATTCCAGTCACTCTGTCCCAGGGTTGTGCTACCCTCCTGGTGAACACGTCTTTCCTGTCACACACTGTGAATCTCCCAAGCTGCAACTGTAGGCAATTTCACCTGGTTTTATTATGTTCCACTGCT
Organism: Nothocercus julius; assembly: GCA_013398735.1. Lineage (NCBI taxonomy): Eukaryota > Metazoa > Chordata > Aves > Tinamiformes > Tinamidae > Nothocercus > Nothocercus julius. Next base: position 7,007,372 of record VZSV01000017.1, read on the forward strand.
GAGAAATTTTGCTTCCATCACCACAGTAACTCCTCTTGAAGTAGCTGGATGTCACTTTTGGATTAGCTCTTCGCCTCCTTTTCTAAAGACAAAACCAGCCCAGTTCCCTCAACCTCTCCTCGTACATCAGTGCTCAAGGCACCTAGACACTTTGTTAGCTGTTAGCAGGACCCTATTCACTTTCTAAATAAATGCATTTGTAAATGTATCCCTCTTAAACTGAGGGGCCCCAGAGCTGCACACTGTATTCCAGGTAAATATGGTTTCAAGCAAAAAATACATTTTCAATTTTGATAATTTTTGCAGTGGAAGTAATAATTGCCTCTACTGATTAATCTGAAATTAACAAAGTTTCTGAATAAAATTACTGTGCAATATACAAATGAAACGAAGGAAAAAAAAAAAGAAAAATTTGCAAGAAGTCTAAGGGCCTTGTGAAAATGTGTCATAAAATGTGTCGTAGGGGTCCAAATGTCTCACCAGAACACCAGGCTGGCCTGAATCCTCACTCCTCAGATGCTTTTAGCTCATGCCTCCCTGGAAATTCTCTGTGTGTTTGGGACCATCATTTTCTTCAGTTTTTCTTCAGCTAGAATTGAGGTTTTTAGGCTTAACTGCCTTTCAGGATGTGGGCCGGGTTTTAGAAGTGAGTATCTGTTTCATGGTGATTATAGTATCCTGAGTTGTAATCTAAAATCAAAAATTTCAACAAAATAATGTAGTACTTGGTACTATAATATAGTTTTATAGTCAGACATGACATGACATTTGTACCCTTTTCTGCATTATGTGTTTTGTAGATAAGACACTTGGTTAAAGCCACATAAAATATCACTGTGCACAAATGTGAATGAGCTGAGCATAATGGTTCACAGAAGATTATAATGCACATTATCATCTTAAGAGAAAGTCAAGTTTGTCTGTATTTGGTGGGAGACAGAATGAGAAATGCTGGAAACTAAAAGAGGAGACAGCTATATGTGTTTACCATACGGAGGCACTGATGGAGAAAGCTATTTCCTTCAAAAGGAGCTTTTTTTAATAAATGAGGAAAAAACACAGACTTAAAAAATGCTTGTTAATATCTGCCCACACATTTTGGGTAGTAGATCATGGAGGGATAGTTGTTTAATATGCCCAGAGGAGGCTCCAAGAAATAAGTCATATAGCAGACAAGATCAAAGAGTAAAACCTCAGAGTCTGGTTAGTTCTGTCAGTCCTGTTGGCAACATTTCCATATGGATGCAGTGACAAGAACTTTACGATAAAACATCATGCTTAGACTTCATTAATTTGTGCAATCAACTGGCTAAAGGATACTTATTTATAGTCTTTTGTTAGACATAAGGAACCTTAAGTTACTAGCTTGTATAGAGAAGTCCATAGTTGTGTGCCTTAAGGCCTGTACATGAAAGGGTTTTAAAAGTTATGCAGAATTCTTACATTAACTGGGGATTGCATATTCCTATAGGGGTGATCAACAAGATGAAAAATCTAGTTCTTAAAACAACAGATATTGTTATAATAGATATTTGCAATAACATCTCTCCCATCACTTCATCCCACCTAGCTCCTATAGAATTTCCATGCAAAGAATTTGCCTCAAAAAATAATATTTCCCCCATAAATCATAGTTTCCTTTTTTTTTTTTTTTTTTNACATTCTCAAAATAAGTGTCGATTTTTAGCCATCATCTCTGTTTCAGCAAAGGATAAGTGTTAGACTCTCTTGTCTCTGCCGTGCACATTCTGGTGGAACCTCCTATTCAGTAGCGTGTTACTGTGCCATGACCTTGCCTTCCAGAGACGGCAGGAAGATGGGGCTTGACATGGGGTAGATCCTAGAGTTTTTCTGCATTGTTTCTGACCTGTTTTATGTGCCCATGGAGCTGTTGGCAGGTGTTTAAAATCAGTCTGAAATCTGTATTAAAGATTTTTTTTTTTGTAAGACACAATAATAATATTCTGGTTAGGCTAGTCTGAAACTTTCTTATGCATTTGATCTTTTTATTCTCCCACAGTCAGCTAAATATGCTTGTGTTACACATAAAAGTTGAAAAGAAGATGCATTTTTGCTTTAATACATGCTTTTAAAATAAGCCTTTTGTCCTTCTGAAGCAGGAATTAATGTAGCAGAATAAGAAATACTCTTATGATGAAAATTTGATGAATTTTCAAGACCCAATCAAGTGACTGAGGATGTGATTCTTTATACCAGTTTTCTCACAATGAAGAACTATGGAGAAAGATGGAATATTTTAATACCCACAGTTAAAATAAGATAAAAATTAATGTTATATATTTGTGAACACCAATATGCTGTTGGGTCCCACATTTCATTTAAGAATTTATTAATTTCATGATACTTCTAAATTTGCTATCAAATACTTGTTACTTCCAATAGTAATATAGTAAAAAAAAAAAAAAGAAAGAAAATATAAACAGAAAAATAATGGGTAAATGAAAGCAAATGTGAAAAGAAATGTGTAGGGAAAAAAAGTATTAAATTAAAACATTTTCACTAGTCAAATATAGTATTAATGAAAGAAGAAAAGGTATAAATGCAGTGTTGAAAATACCACCAGAAGATTCTTGCAGTTTGCAGTCCTACTGCTTGTTCTTTCTTATAGTTGTTAGAAAATACTACTTTAGTCACTAGCTGTGATGTTACCTGGCTGGGCTTCTTGAGCTGATTTCATTCCCCAAACTACGATTTTAGCACAGCTGGCTTTGAAATACCTTTGGAGGTATCTCTGTGTATCTTTGGAGTAAAGAGGAGTCATTAGAGCCTCTTCCCCTTCATAACTGTGACATAGGGGCATACTGGAAGATCTAAAAAATATCTTTTATTTGTTGCAGAGGGCCACCTAAAACAGAAATTGTACAAGAAAGTGAAGAAATGCAGCATCACAAATGGCTGAATCTGCACCCAGGTTGGAAGAGTAAAAATGCTTCCACTATACATGCACTTCTGGTGAAGGGGTAAGGAACAGTTAAATGAGGTTTTATTTATTTTTTTTCCCCCAAAGTATCTGCATATAAATCCCAGAATATACTCATGTGACTTGTTAAGATACATTCTATGATGATCTTAATGTTTATTAGAACTGTAGTCTCTATAGTTACATGCTGATAATACGCACGTGGTCCCTTCCCAGACTGAAACTAGGAGGAGCCAGGAGCCGAGAAGTGCTCCGAGCCCCACAGTCTGGGTATATTCATCTGGATCAGCTTCAGCATGTAAAATCTGTGCCAGAAACTTCACCCAAAACTAACAAGTAAAACAGTATTTTCCTAAAAGTTTGATGAGCGAGTTTGTCAGACACTGTGCAGAGAACAACTTAGAGTCTTTTGGCTATTCGGTCACAAGTCAAAGCATTTTCTAGGTAAGGGAAATGAGTGTGGCTGCTCTCAGTTATATTCGGTATTGCAGTGTAAATGCTCCTGTGAGCTGTGCACAATCAAACATCCTTTTTGAAACTGACCGTGCATATCCAACAATGTGATTTTACGGTCAGTGTTTTCAGGCCGAGGAGGATCGGAGTAGACTGATTTGGGCAGGATTTGAATGGGTTGCCTGGAATGCAGGGGCCGAAACCCGGGCCCAGGCCTGGGCCCTTGTCCCGATCGGCTGAGCTTGTTGGCTGCTCTGTTGTGCCCATATCAGGACATCCTTAAAGGCAGCGCAGCCTCTTGTTAAGGAGTTGCAATTTTGGAAGTGCTGCCTGCAGACTGGAATTACAGCCTGCAGGGAATTACCTGGGGAACAGCTACTCCATGTACACAACTAACTCAGCCCTGCATCTGCTGGGAATAAAAAAAAAGGTTGAAATGGTGGTGCTGGAAGTAAAACCTTAGTCAGGTAGTTGAGCCGCAGTGGTCTCCCTGTCACCACGGATACATTTCCTTTAACAAAGATTTTGTTCTTTCCTTTCCCACTTGAACACTTGCAAGAGAAAGATTGCTTTCTGTTGTCTTCGTGCCTTTGCAAGCTTCCCGAGGTTTTGTCAAAGTACCTCAACTTTTAGGGCGAACATTTTCATCAAAAATGTTCCAAATATTCTCTCCTTCAGTGCTAAGGAAGAGAAGAGCTGCAATCTCTGGGGCTTCAGGTGCCATAAATCAAGAACTGACTGAAGGTCCCTCTTGGCTGATGTCAGGGCTGGATCAATGCCCAAAGAAGGAGGCAAAATATGTCTGCAAAATATGTAGCACCCAGTCATGGAGTGCATTAAAAAGCTGGACTAACAGTTTGAATCGTCTTCAGGCAGCCGCTGGGAGATGTTGATGTTTTTGATGTAAGAAAGACCTTGTGTTTCTTTGCACAGTTTGGGGGTATTTTACAGCTTATTTGTGACAGCAGCTATAGTATGTGTGCTGATATGCAAATTACCAAAAATTGCAGCAACTAATTGAGATTTCCATGATGTTGTTTCAATATTTAGGCAAATGTGTCGAAGCAGCAGTAAAGTGTCTCTTCTCTGCACTAAAGAAGGTAAGAGAAACATATATTTCTGGCAAACCAGGCAAAGCAAATAGAGCAAATCGCTTCTTGAGACGTGTTTTTCAAGATATGTTAAAATATACTTTAAAAAATGCAGCTACTTAATGTAGATTCATTCTCAGTTTTCACTGGACCTCTGCAACCTCCACTATTGAAATGCTTTTTTTTTTTTTTTCCTTGTGTATTTAGTTTCACTTTTTTTTTTCCTCTGTCTTTTGCAGTAGTTTCCCAATTGCAGTAGCCTGGTCCTGCTTTCGTTCCCACAAAAGTATTTTGTCTGCAGTCAGGTTTCAGAAATTAATTTTGAGGAAAACTCTCTTGTTGCCAAAAATATTCTTTACTCCTGGAGTGATTAGCACGTCATTTACCTGCAGGTTTAAGCTGTGATCTGTTTGTAGCTGTGAATCTCAGAGGAACCTAAAGGAGCAAGCTACAGATAAACTTGTGGGCACAGCAGCCTTTGTAAATTTAAGTGTTTTTAAAGTACCGAAATTCTTCGGCTTGAATTATGTTCTATAAACAAGGATAGCACTGCTGAAAAAACACTTAAAAATATAAATGGGCTCAAAATTGGGAAGAATAATCACAAAGTGAGGCTTAAATTTGGGAAACTCATCAAAATATTTACTCCTACTAGGGAAAATAGAAAAACTCATAGGAGCCTGTTAAAGGTGCTCTTAACATATGTTGTGCACTTATATGTGACATGTATGTCAGTACTCATATAACCACATGTCCTCTGAAGTTACCTAAGGGAAACGGTAAGAATTGGGGATTACAAGTCACTAATGCTCCAATTTGTTTCTTCCCCACTAAACTCCCACATGTACAATAGCAGGAATCTCCCCTTGGGAGGCTGATTGCAGAAACTGGTGGTTCATTCTTTTTCTAAAACAAACTGAGTATAAATAATAGGATAATATTTATCTTCAGACTGAGGATAAATAATAGCTGTCACTTTACAAATCCAGAATACAAAATAAACTGAAAATTAAGGGCTAAGTATATTTAAAATAGTAATTCTCTGGAGATAGGACTCTGATACAATTCCTAAAGGGCAGCAGCATGTAAAGCAGAACGTGTAGAGTATCTTCAAATCTCCAAATATTTTCCCTTAGTGATTTCCATGAATAAAGCAAGCTTTGTGTCCAGCAGATAAGTAACCAGGGTTATGTTTGGCTGCAACCTGGGCTTAAGCAAAGTCCTGATTAAGCTGAGCTAATTTTGCAGAAGCAGCTCTTACGGACAGTGCAGCGTAGCCCAGGCGCGTTGGCAGCAGCACAGCGAAGGAAAACCGAGAAGCCTCCCCAAAGGTGTGCAGAGAAAGAAGGCCAACTTAGCCTGGTTCATATTCTAGTTTGTCTAGGCTGAGCCATCACAATTAATCTCAGGAGAGCAAATCTTTTGACGTGAAGGAAGGACTGAAATGGTTGAATGCATTGGATGTTAATGTGTGATCGCTGGTGACTTTGTGTTATTCAGTGTTGCTTAATGACCATGTCGGTGATGTTCTGTGCCCAGGGGTCTTCAAGCACCTCCTGGACGCTCCGTGTCCGTAGCAGCAAATAAATCTGTGTCTGTTGCTCGCTAGACTGCGGCCGTCGCCCAGCTGCCCGCATGACCAAGAGGATCCTCGGTGGCCGGACCAGTCGCCCGGGCCGGTGGCCGTGGCAGTGCTCCCTGCAGAGCGAGCCCAGCGGACACATCTGTGGCTGCGTTTTGATCGCAAAGAGATGGGTCCTGACAGTAGCGCATTGCTTTGAAGGGTGAGAAGGGCCAAGGCGGTGTTACTGTTTGCCTACAAAATGCTGTAGTTCACCCAGGGGAGTTACCAAGTCCTCCCTGCTCCACCAAGCACATGGGTGGAAGGTGATGGCAGGTCACAGAGGCCTGGTTTGGGAGACCAAAAGGCGAAGTGAATAGTACAAAACAGCATCAGCTGAGGTTCTGACGTGCTTTATTGCTGGTGCCTCCTGCTAATGAAAGGCAGAAGTAGCAGATTTGACTTAGCAGAAAATTCAGAAAAAAATTGTGCAGAACACTAATCCTCTCTAATCCTCATGCAAATGCCAGAGATTAAAGAAAATATTCTGGGAGTCAGCAAAGAAATGGCCCTGGACAAGATGCTGTGGTCATTACTGAAAATGAGTATTTGCTCACAGGGTAACTAGCACACTGAAATATACTGTCTTTTGTAATTACAAACTCGCCCGTTCTTTATTACGACTGTACCTCATTTAAGAAGTCGTTGCTGATCACTGCTGAGAGCCTCGTGGTATCTGAGGTCCTGTGATGGAAGGACTGGCTGGAGCGCAGGGGGGAAGTTTGTGAGTCGTAGGAATTGCCTTAATCACGGCCAGCTTTGCAGGGGTAACCACCGCTGCTTTTTAATGGGATGCCAGTTTTGGAGTGGAGCTTGTTACCGTATTTGTTCGGTCTCGCACCAAAGTTTGTCCGGTAGGTTTCTAAAGACCACCAAAGTGTGTTTTTCTGGTGTAGTTGGCAGGTACTTTCTTTGCTAGGTGGTTGTCACCTGGTGCTCACAGGTCCTGCTCACAGGTGCACTTGCTCAGTGAAAATTTTGGACTAAACAGCTCTCTGTTTAAGCCACTAGAAATTCTCTGGTAAGCACGAACTTCAGTTTCATCTTGATGGCTATTTCTCTTTAATTGCCTTTTTTTTTTTTTTTTCCAGGAATACTTTAAATTCTTTCCATCCTTAATTTTCCTTGGCCTTTGGGTTGGGGGGGGAAGTTGTTTTTTCTTGTTGTTGTTTTGTGTTTTTTTGTTTTGTTTTGCTGGCTCTTGCTATCTGTGTCTGTAGTCTGCAGGCCAAAAGACAAGTGAGAGCACAAGTATCTTAGTGAGAGGCTATTTATGGAAGTGCTGGAGAAAGTAATGCTGGAGAGACCTCCGCTCTGACCATCAGATTCAGTATCTTTTGATTATATTGAGCCCTAGGGAAGTTTAAGAGGAACCGATTCCATGAGGACAAGAGGAAAAAAAGAAAAACAAAAAAACAAGCTTCAAACTTCAAAGACAAACCTAGATAATTTTCATTCTAAACTAACAGAATATTAACCCCAAATAAAAATACAAACAGTAGCATTGTATCAAATTTGGGGTCCTGCATAAGAACCCCCCTAAAAAGGACCTCTTCTTTCTAATGTGTTTTTAAGTATGGCTAAATAGTTTCTGGAATATTTATTTACCTTTGGGAAGAATTTCTTCTTCTAAATTAATCCTTTAATCTAAATTAAAGGATGGGATTTAGAGGTGGTCCTAAGTGTTGGACTGCTATTGAATTTCATGGGTAAGAGATTTCTGCCATTATTGGAAAAGGAGAAAAGCTCTCAGTGGTGTAAGGTAAAAATTCTCCCATTCTATCAAATGCAGCAAGATGCTACTGCGCTTTGGAGCTCTTTAACCCCTGATATAGGGCTACCTAATATGAAAGTAAACTTGGAGTATAATAACAAGTTAAGCACGAGGCAGCAGTGTGTCCTTGTGGCCAAGGCAGCCAACGGGATCCTGGCCTGTAGCAGGAGGAGCGTGGCCAGGGGTCGAGGGAGGTGACTCTGCCCCTCTGCTCAGCTCTGGGGAGGTGGCACCTGGGGTACTGGGGGCAGTTCTGGGCTCCCCAGGACAAGAGGGACGTGGAGCTTCTAGAGAGGGTCCAGCGTAGAGCCACAAAGATGATTAAGGGACTGGAGCATCTATTGTGTGAGGAAAGACTAAGCGAGCTGGGCCTGTTGAGCCTGGAGAGAAGAAGATTGAGGGGATCTGATCAACATGCACAAGTACCCGAGGGGTGAATGTAGGGAGAATGGGACCAAACTCTTCTCGGTGGTGGCCAGTGACAGGACAAGGGGTAATGGGTGCAAGTTGAAAC
>VZSV01000017.1:7015799-7050028 GCA_013398735.1 Nothocercus julius
CTCCCTGTGAGGAAGAACTTCTTTGCTGTGCGGGTGCCAGAGCCCTGGCACAGGCTGCCCAGAGAGGCTGTGCAGGCTCCTGCTCTGGAGATCTTCCCAACCCGCCTGGCTGCCACCCTGTGCCCCGTGCTCTGGGTGTCCCTGCTGGAGCAGGGGGGTTGGACTAGGTGATCTCTAGAGGTCCCTTCCAACCCCAGCCATTCTGTGATTCTGTGACTCTGTAATCTCTTCTAAGATATCTTAGATCTTTCTCTTATTTATTCTAAAAGCCTTACAGGAGAAAGAGACAAAAAGTTGTTTAAATGCTAAGGTGTCTTGATTGATCGTAATATTGATTGAGGAGTTATATGAACTTTTCTTCTGCCTCTGATGGGACCGAGGCTCTGTGCCTTGGCATCTTTACACTGTTTAGTAGTACAGTATCTTATATAAGTAGCAACCTCATTTATGGTCTGATGTTGATATCATAGCAACACACAGAGTAGGTTACTATCACAATGCATTACACGCTTCCATTTTAAACTATCGTGTTTTCGTGACACAAAATATTCCAAAATCTGCCACAGCAAGCTGGATAACCCAGCAGTTAGAAATATTTCCTAAGTGCTGTGGTGCATTAGGTAACGCTATTTTGTGTAGTTTGAGATTCAAAACATCAGGACCGGACATCATTAATGCAGCAGAGGATATTGAGACTGGCCATAAATACTTGTAGAGGTTAGAAATGAAAAAAAAAACTTACATCAAGCATGGAGGCCATGGCTAAATCCATGTTTTGTCCCGAGTAGCTTGAAATGCTTTGCATAAAAACATCTAAGACACTAAGTTATTTTTCCTCACTTCATGATAATATATTCCAGCTGTGACTTCTCATTGCTCAGAGCAATGCTTTTTTTGTAATGTTAAGAAACATGATAGCATATAAATATTCTTAGCAGAATATTCATAATAATGCTGAAACATTATGGAAAAAAAATGTTCAAGACTGAATATAATAGTAAAAAGATCATTATTGAATTTTCATGCAACTTTTAAATTGAAATAGCTCTTTTTAGCAACCAAACTCGTCACAAGTTATAGAACCCACAGTTCTGCTGACTGCTTTTTAAAAAAGCTGAATTTTTGGCTGCTTTGATTTATCCTGCTTTTATTAAGCATCAGTGTTTGCAAAGGTGCTTGGTCGCACTGTCTCCCATTATGAAAACGCTGAGGGTTTTCTTGAGGGTTTTTAGAATCACAGACTAATTGGGAACCCGTGACTTCTTACCACCAGTTACGATCAAGCGATGACACCCTCAGAGCCTTTCATGAAGCCCATGTTTTTCTCACGTCTCAACTGGTGCTAATTCAGTCTTCCCACTTGAACCATAGCCATCACTTTTTTATATTCATTTTTACAAAAACAAACAAAAAAAAAAGACTTAAACAATTGTGCAGTTGTGTGCAAGAGTCAAAGTCACATTTAATCATAGGCATAGTGTGCTTGGCACAGGGTGGGTGCCCAGTAAATAAGAAGGTTTTTTTTTCCAGGACTATCAAAAAAGACAATTTCCATAATTAAATTGCTTCTTTGAGATTTATTTGGGACTTTGGCTTGAGTTACTGCTGTTAGCAGCTTGTTAAAGAACAGTAACATGGCCCCCAGGACCTTTGTACGTGTCCCCCAGTGAGCAAGGGAGCACCCAGGACTTAGGCTGGATCCACCGGGTGAGCTGAGAACCTTTGGCATTTGATACAGCAGGTAGGTGGTTACATCCCTGTGAAGGAGCTGCGCTTGAATTCATTTGGGAGCAAGCAGGAAGGGAAAGAGAATCTCTTGGTGCTCAGATGATATATGTGATGCCTGAAGTACTGTTTTTTTCTTGTAGTATGTGTACATGCAATGTTGTGCAAAAGACAAAAGTTCTTAGTTACGTCTTGATTAAAATTTCCCATTTTCCTTTTTATTTTTTAACCAAAGGAGAGAAAACGCAGCTGTTTGGAAAGTAGTGCTGGGTATAAGCAACCTGGACCATCCCTCGGTCTTCATGCAGACGCGGCTCGTGAAGACCATCATCCTGCACCCTCGCTACAACCGAGCGGTCGTAGACTACGATATCAGCATCGTGGAGCTGCACGACGATATCAACGAGACGAGTTACGTGCGGCCCGTCTGCCTGCCCAGCAAGGAGCAGCTGGTTCAGCCGGACACCTACTGCTACATCACAGGCTGGGGACACATGGGCAACAAAAGTAAGAGGAGAGATTTGGGGAGGCTTCGAAGTTCTACTGACATAATCACATCTGGGGTGCCAGTACAAAGCTGTAACAATTATTTCTGGCTCTTATTAAATACTAAGGAATGTACTTAAAAAGGCTTCTAGCTGTGACCAAAGCTTTTTTTTTTTTTTTAAATCAGTAGCCTAAATTTAGGCTCCTAAATTCATTTAGCAAAGTGGTTTGATTTTTTTCAAAAATGCTGAGGACCTAGCAACTCCCCCCAGGAAAGCCACCTGAACCAGTTATCACTTCACTCATTTAGGCTGTGTTCAGCGCTGTACTGAGAAGGTATCAGATCGCCACTGGGAGAACAACAGTCTTCATTTGGTCAAAGGAGAAGGCAGTGGCTTGAGGCACTGACTGTCATGGCATATGGGCTGAATGGAGTGTTTTTCCTAAGCCAAGGCTCTGGGCCATGCTTTGGGCTTGTGACATGGTTTATTCGATCCAGGCGTAATCACAAGTGTTGTTTTTGTTTCAGTGATCAGAAATGTTACTGGGTTTTTTTTGTTGTTGTTCCGTAGCCACAGCAATTGTTGGGTCCCAAGGCAGTAACATTTATTTTATGCAAAGCTTTGCTGTGACAGAATGAGTCTGCATACATCACATGCAAAATATGCTGGCTCTGTTGCATTCAGCCCAATGTGCTGCTCCCATGTCTATTATAGTAGAGGAAGAAATTTTCCTTTCAGAATTCCTTCAGATGGCATTTCACAACTACTGTGGCAATAGTGAACAAATTATTCCGTTTATAACTGAAAAATCATGTTCTGTATTCCTGGACACAGAATTAGGTCGCATTTGAGGGACAGTCTGCTGATTAGCAGCTCTGCCCATCTAAAACTAACTTTTAGGTATTGGCAGAACAAATAGAATACTTTTGTGTCACTGCTCCCTGGGAATAGCGCTTTGCTCTCTAATATGTTGTGGCAGTTTGATTTTTTTGTGTTATAAAGCAGCAAAAAATCGTAACACCTACATAAAGTGTTCTTCATGCACTGGGATTAATAGTTTCCCTTTGAATTTGTGCAAGGTCAGCTGCTTACACTAGGAAGAAGCCCTTTATGGGCTCCCGGATGCTCTAAGCTAATTTCAGTGCTTTCAAATTCTCATTTCCTCATAGAGGCTCCAGGTCAAATTTACCCATGCAGTAACTCAAGTAACTCTGTTTTTTAGTGCCTTTTAAGCTGCAAGAAGGAGAAGTTCGCATCATTTCCTTGGAGCAGTGCCAGTCGTACTTCGACATGAAGACCATCACGAGCAGGATGCTATGTGCTGGCTACGAGTCTGGCACCGTGGACTCCTGCATGGTAGGACACTCGCTGAGAAGCAACTCCCAGCCACGATTGCTTTAAAAATCTGAGGTAGAACAGGGCTCACTAGCTGTAGCTACCTCATCTACTGCAGAAATGATAGCAGGATCTGCTTAAGTGTTTTAATCAAATATCTGTTATTATTGGTGTAGTTAACTTCAGTTTATGATTATGAAGTGCTGCTTGAAAACTCTAAAGTTCATATGTATTAGTTAATTATTAAATTACCATCGCTAGTATGAGCCTTGCACAGGTACATTTTTGCACAACTATAACGGAATAAACACAGCTATGCGTTACACTGCTGCGTAGTTTAGCTGAGCTGCCAGGTTTTACAGCCGAGTTGCTTAGGACAAGCACACCTCTCTAGAAGTGGAGACGTAGCTCTAACCACACGCCCGTCAGCTACGCACAGCCCCTACAGACTGTTCTTGCTCTCCCGTTGCAGGGTGACAGTGGAGGACCGCTCGTGTGCGAGCAGCCTGCGGGGCACTGGACTCTCTTTGGTTTAACATCTTGGGGCTCCGTCTGCTTTTCCAAGGTCCTGGGACCTGGAGTTTACAGCAACGTGTCACATTTTATTGAATGGATTGAAAGACAAATATACATCCACACCTTTCTGCTAAACTAGCTCCAGATGGCTAGGATTGTGCTGACAGGCAAAAGGGAGAAGGAATCAGCGTTTCAACCCTGAAGACTCTGCGGTGAAGGAGCGCGAGGAAAAGGAGTTTCCGGCTGTTACCTGTTCTTGCCGCAGGGCTCTGGACTGTGCAGTGATGTTAACGGCAAACCCTCCTGCTGGTGAATGGACTTTGAGGCAGAACCTGTTACCTTTTTTGACTTTTTTCTAGCTGGGTTGTCTTGCTCTTCCAAACAAAACAGAAGTTTTAAAAGAAGAGACTCAGACACTTTCGGCCTTTCAGTTACTCAAACTAAGCAGTAGTACAGACTAGTAGAACTATAACCTATTTTAATACTGTTGAGTTAGTAGCACACACAGTCTCACTCGGTGGTTGTCACGAGGTGCGAACTGGGTGCGTTCAGGGGACGCCGACAGGCCCTGTAGTGACGGGGGCTGAGGGGAGCCCTGCGGCTCGAGGCTGCCGCGGGGCTGGCCGAGCACCTTGTGGCACAGGGCGCAGAGCACCCAGGCCTCGGGGCGCCTCAGGGCAGTTGTCTCTATCAGGGTGGCTCGTTCGCAGCGCTGCTCATCACGCCGCTGCTGCCTCCCCTGCCGGGGCTGCGCCCGGCCCGCGGTGCCGGAGGCGGCCGAGCTCGTCCTGCAGCTGCTCTGAGGCCTGGACCGTTCAGTCCAGTCAGGTTTCGGAGACCTCTGCGTTTCAGCGTGCCTAAAATACCCACGTTTATCAATCCTATGCCCTCTTGGCATTTTTTTTTTTCTTAAGACCTTTTTTTTTTTGCATTTTGGATTCAACCTATAAAATGTGCATTGACAATCTCTAACCCTCTAGAAACAAACCAGCATTGGCAAAGCCACGGCAGCTTTTTCTTTTTCTCCTACCCATGAGCTAATGGGATACTTTGAGCTATTTTTATTCAAGTATCTTCCACTGGAAGTTTCATTTTGCTTGGCAAGATTAAACACTCAGATCATAGAAAAAATAAAAAAGATAAACCTGAATGACAGAAGACTTGGCTCTACTAGGTTCTTTCTCAAATTAATATTACAAATGTTAATTAAAATACAATAGCCTTAGAGCTGTAGTCAAATGCTCGACAGCCCGTTGGACATGGCAGCGCTCTCCGAAAGAGTCCCCAGCAGAAAGGGACCACAGCAGAGCTCAGCCTCTCTCTGTGCTGCCCAAGGGGAGCCGTTTCTTACGCGATGCTGGAGGTGACTTTTTGCACCCCTGTTGTGTGGGAACTGGCCTCAGGAAAGCGAGGACTCGAAAATTGATTTCACCGTGGGGACAGAGCATCTCTAACGTGTGTGTTTTCAGTGCTGTGCCTTGTACCCACTGATTCCTGCCTAAAACGTAGAGCAGAACTGCCCTCCCTGCTGCCTCTGGTGCCTCAGCGCCGCGGCTGCCCCGCGGGGGAACGTGCGCCAAGGCAGCAGCGCACGGACGGTTCAGGTGCTGCTGCTCACGCCACCACGGCCTGACGTTGTTCTGGATCCTAGTGTTCAGTTGGGCCTCGAGACGTCAGTGGAAGGCCTTACCTCTTACGTTCCCTCTCTCCTCCGTTAGCGCGCCTGATGTTAGGCATACTAGCCAGTGCTCTACGGAGTAATATCAATAAATACTCAGTATTTATGTTATGGGTTCTGTAACTCTATTTAAGTGACTATTGTATCACTGTTTCATACTTACAAAGAAACCCCAGTGTTTTTTGTGTTTTTTTTTTTGTATTAAGGGATTTGCTTTCTCTCATACAAACACTCTCCTTCCAGCTGCAGTTGGGAGTGCAGCTGTGACACGGTTTTCCAGTCAGGGTACCGATGCCTTTGCCTCTACCATGCAGAGTAGCTAGACTGGGGGGGAAAAAAAACACCTAGAAAGCACTGGAGAACATACAATCATTTCATGTAAGTATAAGCACTACCAAATGGTCAGATGTAAAGTAATCCCACACTTTAAACAACCGGATTTGGCTGCCACCCATTTGCAAGCTGGCTCTCCCAAGAAACAAGGGAAGGTCCTGCTTAAAACCATCATCCAGCCCCTGTCTAAGGAGCATTTAGAGGAGTTACAGACCGAGCACCATCCCAAAAGGCGTTAGGAGGGAGCAGCAGGATTTTTCCGTTCCCACAATTTTGTGTGCCATAACATTCCATGTAAAGAGGAAATTTGTAGTTTTATAAATGTATTTTTATACTGCTTCTTTTCTATATGTGCACATAAATTAGGCGAAACTCCTCCTCCCAGTGTACCAAGGCCCTCCCTGTGTGCTGCCGTGATGGTTACGATCCGACTCCCAGTTTCTCTTGCAGTGTGCCCCGGCTGTAGCTCCGAGGGGAGCTCCAGTCAAGCAGATGTGTTTCCTTTTAGCTGTATTAATAAAAATTTACAATCATTTTCCAAGTAACTACTCTGTTGAAAACGTGTTTTTATTCTTTGTGGAGTTGATGACAAGGTGAAGGTGTGACGAGATTAAGGGCAAAGTTTTAACTTTAGCAACGATCCCTAAAAATAGCCTTAAAATGGTACCTGTAGCCTTTGCTCAGTACCACCCCTAACCCTGGTAGCACCGCAGCTTTTGTGGAGGTCCTGGCCCTAGAGCCCCTGTGTAACTTGTGGGCTTCCAGCTCGGCACGCAGACTAGCTAAAATATTCCTGCATTTAATTTTAAAATGGCTCTTGAAGGCCTCAAGGCAAGCAGGCTTGGAAGCAGCGAAGTCCGCGCGTCAGCACGGGGTGCAGGAAAGGTGCCTTCAGGGGCACGAAGCCGGCGCCAGGGCCAACAGGCAACTGCCACTGAGGTACCTTGATGTAGATATTTTGATGCCACAGGGGAGTTCAAAGCTCTTTCCTAGGCTGTCTCAACTAAAGCTAGACTAGAAGCAAGAGGGCTACAGTGCAAAGAGTGAAATGGTAGGAAGAGCCCTCACTTCCATCAGTGGTTACTGCAGAGAGAAGAAAAGAGTCTGTTCACTGTGGCCACAGTGAGGTGAGGTAATAGATTTAGTGTGCAGAAGAAACACAAAAGTGAGACAAAAAAGATCCAAAGTGTTACCTTTGAAGGCAGGAGAGCTCAGTTCGGCCTGCTGCTTTGGAGCTCCTTCCAACAGGAAACATCTGCCGGGAATGACACAGGTAGAGCTGAGGCTGCCTTGGGGCCATGGAGCAGATCAGGCGACTTCACTGTGTCCCAGCTGGTCTCTTCCTACGAAAAGCCCTTGTACCAGCTGATGTCCCTGCTCAGCTTGCTGGCTGTTTTGCATCTTCTTCTTGGCCTCCACCTCACGGTTTCCACGGTTGGCAGGGAGAGCTGAGCTGCTTCACTGGTGTCCGCTCCTGGCAAAGTACCTCCCAGCAGTTTAGCTCCTCTCCTCTCCCGCTCAGATCTTTCAAAATCTGGACCTTTGAATGATTTTCACCAATTGCAAACAAAACACGAAGAGACCAAGCAAATACGCTACAGGCAAACATCTAGAATCCAAAACCACAAACCAATCTAGGCACAGCACAGCCTCTCGGCGCTTCTATGTCTGCTTTCACTTCAAAGGTTCCAATTAACCATGTCAGAACTTACCAAAATAATTCATCATATGTTGAAGCCAAATAAATGCAAAATTTGCAAAAATGGCTATCACTGGCTCTACCTACTCTTTTTCTTCTACTGTCTAAAGACAAAGACAGAAACAGACAGAAATACTGTCTATTTTCTGCTAACGCTAAGGTGGGAGTCAGCCCTAATCACACTCTACCTTTAAAAAAAAAAAAAAAAAAAAAAAGTTATAAACTTTTGGTAACATGTGGTGACTGGTGTTTGAATGAACTCAGGCTGCCCTGTGAGCAGCAGCTGTCTCAGACCTCACAGCATTTGTTTAAATTCTTTCAGAGATCTTAAAAGATGTGGAATATGTAATTTTGATCATTGACAAGGAAAACTCATGGTTCAGTTAAAAAGCAGAGCCCTTGCCCCAAACATGGAGTCTAAAATTAAACACACAAATCCTGCCAATTTGAAAGCAAAGAGGTTTAGAAAGAAACGTAACAAAACGGGCTCAATACTAATAATTCACTAGCAGCTACAGTTTGAGGGGAATTGTTTATTTCAACAGGTGCTAGTGGATACAAACAATTTCATGGATTTCTCTATATATTGGCTATGTCACTCTTTGGGGATGGAAGTAAAAAGGAGGCTCTGTTCTAGACAGTCTACACTCCAGAAATGGCCACCTGCAGCTCAGCAGCTTTTCTGGGTGTGCAGAGCCGTGGGAGGCTGGAAAAGGCAGGACATCTCCAAGATACTTACACAACAGTGCTCAAATTTAGGACCTAACTTCTTTTGAGCAGCCTTTGTAGACACTTTGTAGTAAGTACTACTTACTATAAAAGAAAGTTTGGAGGAATTTAAGAGCACCTGGGAGTGAAGAGGAGAAATATCATCAGCTTGAGGCTGCTGTTGTAAGAGAAGGCCTGAAGGAAGACAGGAGTTACCTCTGCCAAAAACAGAGGATCTCCTGGAGGAGGCAGAAGATAGAGCTTATAGGAAAGAGTTTTATGTAGACTTGCAACAGGCCAACAAATAATAACATATCCTAGCCTTTCTGCTTACTTTATACTTCATCAAACTGTGAATTCTGGGAAATACTACGGTTTTTAGGACATAAGTACAAGGCAGCTGGGTCGCTTAGGAAAGGGTAGGTCTTACCTGAACTGGATCCCGCAAATACGTAATTCATACAGGGTCCGTAACACCAAGAAGCTTTATGCAACGTTGCATACTGGAGATAAGCAGCATGCAAAGTCATCTGCGTGAAAAGTACAATCCCCCTCCTGCCCTAGACAATTTAGATCTTGAACATCTTAATAAATTACTAAAAAAACTTTGTAAATACAAAAGCTTTTAAGCAAATGCATGCATCATCCAGCTTGTCTGCACAAAACAGCCAACCAGGTAGCATCCACAGTCCCTGCTGTTAACACTCTGGCTTTGTAAAATGCACTAAAGCATCGCGCTCACACAGAGCAAAATTCAAACCTGCTTTGCGTGCTGGAGCAGCAGCACTGTGGCCCTCTCCAGCCACACGCACCAGGAGTTTGGCACATGACTTACTACCTCCATATGTGGCTACATTAGTTTCTTCTGATGAATTCAGAAATACGGTCTTTTCGATGTTCAGGCTGTCTGACTCACCCTGAACGCCTGAAAAGGAGGAGGCTTCCTCTGCTAGGCCATCCCTTGAGCCAGGCTGACAAGGTGTTTTAGATGTTGGCAAAACACTGGCAGTGCCTTCTTCCCCTGATGAAGCACCTGTGGCTGAGCTGGGAAAGCCAGAGGCAGCCTGGAGCTCCGTCCCACAGTTCACAACACAGTTGTTTTTCCATCTCTTGATTGCTTCCCGCTGCTCCTCATGGGTCAGTCTGTCGAGGTGCTTGGCTCTCAACACCGGAGATGGAAACAATGTTCCTTGGAGAACTCTCAACAAATATCTACAGAATAAACAGCATTTCAAATAAGCTGTCTGGAAGGAGCTTCAAAATTGTTTCCAGCAACATTAAAGGAAACCAAACACCATTCGCATAAGCCCAAGGCTGCAGAAGACCCTGAAACACAGGTTTTGCAGGTGCCATTCGGTGAATGTAAACTGTGAGGCCAGAAATTGCACCAGAACATGTTTTTAAACTGGTATTTCGTACCCTACCTACCCAATAGGCAGCTAACTGCAGCAATGCACACTGGCAGTTTCAATGGAGGGACTGAGTCCCGGCAGCACTGAAAATGGAGAAAATAAGGTCTAAAAAACAAGGTCAGTTCAGAGTTTAGAGTTTCCATGGGCCATTGATTTTCAGTGCAGATACAAGGAATTAAGAACAACTGCAGGAAAAATCAGGCCTAGAAAAAAAATCATGCTTCAAATCAAGTTCTTTATCACTCCCATTTGACATTGTTAATAACAGTGTTAAAACCTTGAAAGAGAGACTAGGTTAAAGCTGAGTCATAGCATCTCTCTAAATTTCCTAACTTTTCTGCAATTATAAAGCAGGTACACACCTGGGCAGCAGAGCAACACAAGTAGTCAGAAGGCAAATTAGGTAAAACATGGGGTCTGTCAGGTGCTTTTCCATGATCCCACAGGGATTTGATGCCAGATTGGATGTTTTGCAGGTTGCCCCAAAAGCCAGAGTGAAGACAAAGTAAAATAGGATGCTGCCAACTATAGCCATCACATGTATCCAAGTCTGCAATTTAGAAACAGAAAAAAATTAGACTTAAGCTGTAAAAACAGAAAGACCCTTACATCTATATACGTGTGTATATATATGTGTATGTATGCACAAACACAAATCCCTCACAGACTCTTCCTCTGAGGACAGCTCCTAATGTAACAGATTTGTTCAGAAAGACGGAATTCTTAACTACATACAAAACAGTCCCAGGAATAGAACCTTCTTCATACAGGTCACAGGTAACCCAGCTATGTTTCTCTCTTTTTTTTTTTTTTGGTTCGACTAAATCCATAATCCATTGATTTCTTTGTGTAAGGATTTATAGCGCCCTTTGCCATTGGAGGACAACATCACTCAACAGCAACACGGAAAGTGTTCCCAAACAAACTGAAGTCAGATCTGCACACAGCACCACCCTTACGCAACTTGTTTGAAATGACGATTATTGTCCTTCATTTGAGTTTTCTGTAATGTTTTGCCTTAATTTTTTTTATATTAGTTACTATAGAAACAACACTGTCATTGTTTGGGCAACTTGCCCACATTCAAAAATGCCCAAGATGGCCCATTTATGCAACACTTTGCTATTCAGAGCACAGATAAATTCATGCTACCCATATTTCCCTGAATAAAGACATTCTGTAAGTGTAGCCATGCTCCCACAAGAAGAATGAAAAGGCTGGATCACAACTTGAAATTTCATCCACTATGAAACAACTCCAAAAAATCTTTCAGAACCAAGAGAAAAAGCAAAAGCCATTAACCTGTGTCCTCTGCTTTAAATATTATTGTATTTTCTCTACAATTATGCCAAATAGGCAAATATTACACTTGTAAAGACATCACATTTATCCAAGCTAATGCAGATAATATCAACAGATGCTTTAGCTTATGCAGGCTTAACTAGAAGCTGGAATTACAGTTCCATAGCCTAATGGTTCTGTCCTGGCAGGGAAACACACTCTGAATCGTTCACCCTGGCTAGAGAACAGACCCTCAGTTCCAAGCATTCACAACCAAGGGTTCACACTGTTGTCTATGGAAAGCCTTGGGAACCAAGGACATCTTAGCAGATCACTGGCTGGTTTTGCCATTTGCTAACTTAAAGCGACAGCCCCCAAACAACAGAACTCTACTACGGCAGGACCCTTCCACAATTTACAAATCATTCTGAAGGCAAATTTTCTTAAGCTTAACGATAGATCTGCTCACTCCAACACCAGCTGCCTTAAGAGAGCTCACAGGATTTCATTAAAAAAAGACCTGGATTTTGGCCTTTTATATATATTCAGATTTGTATATGAAGTTCTTCTTCTGTTACTGAGACTTGCATGCTAAGAATAAATTCTTTAAACAGACTGAATACTCACCACAGACTTACTCTCAATGAGCAGGTGAAGCAATATTATAAAGAGTGCTGCTGAGTTTATAGGGTTTCCAAAGGAAAAAATGTCTATGTCTGAGCCATAATAAGTCTGCAAAGGAAGACAGCACTCAGTGTAATATATTCTCTACATATCATCCTAACATGCAAAACAACATGAACAATTTCAGTATTGGACATATTTGCATGTACAAAGTTCAGCCCAATCACAGCAATGCTCCTATTTGCTTACATTTATACATTGCAAGTACAAGCAATGACTGCATTTTATTCTTTAACTTGCTTGGGTTTTTAATGTGTCAAAGTGTATAAATGCAAATTCATACCCAACACTTACAAAGTAAGGCACAAAAAAGCAAACGAGACTTTGGTAAAAAGCATCCAGCAAGGTTATCCAGAAAGTTGAAGGCAAATAGGCCTGTAAGATAAAAGGATAACAGCCCTGAAACAAAGTGAACAAAGTACTGCATCTTTCAGCATTTACAGTTTACAGTCAGAATTCATTTTGTTCTTTTTTGAACAAAAATTTTTTTTTTGAACAAAAATTCTTTTTTTTGCACCCTTTGTGCTATGAAATTAAGGATACAGAGCTTGCTCCAGCTCACTGTCAGTATTTAAATTAGGAACCAGATATCTGCTACCTGATTTTAGAACTGCCAGCCAGAAGAGACCAACTGGAGCACAGCTAAGTACCAAGGAAGACACCAGACTAGGGGACAATCAATTGCCCTTGGCATCACCAATGGCAAAATCCCCCTTCCTTCTTCCATCTCCACCTCCTTCTTCTGTTCTTGTATATGTGTTTCTGCCTCTTACTTTGTGCTGGCTGACTGCTCTGTGCTGCCTGACCCCTTCTGTGAGCTAACGAAGCTCACTGGAACACGGGAAGTCTGCTGGGATAACACCGTGCTGTTTCAGGGAGCTCTCGGAAGGATGAGATGACAGAGCTGGCATAAAAAAGAGACTCTAAACAGCTGGGTGAGAGCAGGGGAGGCAATGACAAGGAGCCAGGAAAGGAAAGGGAACAAACCTCCCTCATTCAGGGACAGCAAACTGCTACAACAGCTCAACCACACACAAAACCATAGCTGCACGGGCCTAGGCTCAGCTACATCCCACCACAATTAGTGGACAGAAATGGGTTTCTCCAAAAAGCCAGTGAGCCCCTCCAGGTCCTGAACTGCTCTCTGGAGATGGCATGGAAACCTAACTAGTCTTCTCATGCCCCTGCACCAGGGAAGTGCCTCAAATTATTGAGGATGAATCCGTGTCACTGATTATTACATTTTTCATACAGAGCTGTGCACTTGTGATACGACAGTGCAATATTTATGCTTATGCATTTTTTAAGGCATTTCTCCTTCTTTTATACTGCACTTAATTCAAAGCAGTTATTTCATTGTGCTTACAAGGAAGGAAATGAGAAATGATATACTACTTAATGACTGCCACCATAGAGCAAGACAATGCTGAACTGGACAAAAAGAAAAATTCTGATAAAGCTGAAGAAGAAAAAAAAAAAAGAAAAAAAAAAAAAAAAAGGAGAAAGAGGTAGACAAAAACTGTTGTGTAATAAACTAATTCTGATCATGCTGTTTCAAAAGCTTCCTCTCAGCTCAGCTAACCAATCTGCAAGAAAAATACTTATTTTATAGACTAAAATAAAGGAGCAAAATCTGAGGCCTCTATAATATGTACATAGTCAAAACTCTTTCTTTTGTCTGCTTTGACAAAACATAATCCTGTTACACAGTCCAGCTCCAGCCAGTCTATAGAAGCTAAGAGTGGTACCACAATTAGGTGGTTTAGCAAAAATGTTATAACATATAAACCAAGTGTTTTATGTTATTCAAGGCTATGTAAAAAGAAGTGCAGAAGCCAATAAACAAACCAATATATGTCCTCACTGTACAGACTTGTTCTTCTCCAAACCAGAGCAGGGCTTCTGCTGGATAATACTGATAAGACTTCACCACCACTACACAACATGCTGGAGCTCATTAATTTAGTGATACCTATCACTGAAAGGTTAAAATCATAATGAAAATGGTGAGTTTTACTAGTATCCATTCTGTTCCAGAGTCAGTATGTCACTACTTTATATTGTTATACTAAAATTATTATTTTTTAATTCCAAGTGTTGAATTAAAATACAGCAAGATTATGTGGGAAAGAGAAAAAAAAAAAAAAAGAGGAGAAAGAAAAAAAAAGCAAGGGGGGGGAATAAAAAAAGGGGGAAAGAAAGACATGGCTCAAATGCTGACCATTTTAATCTGCTAGAGGCCAAGCATTCTTTAACTTACCACAGATTTCTGGCTCGTCATGTACAGCTGCGGGAGCTGCATGAGTATCTCTGCAGCCACATCTTTGTCCAAGACACCACAGATGATGGGTGGAACCGATGTAAAGAGGAGGTTGAAGAGAATCAAGATCCAATAGTGAGTCATTGATGTGCCCGAAAACCCACAGAAGAACTGGTACCAGAACAGGAGGTTCACATAAGCCTGAAAAGACCAAGACAACATGATTAAAATGTAACCTATAGTCAAGGTTTTTGGAAGTTGAAGGAAAAAAAAAAAAAAAAAAAAAGACAGATCTGAGGTCTGGTCACAGTAATCTGTAAAAAATTAAGTATAATTGTTGTACAGTCTGTGCCAATACCACACTTTCAAATTTCATTTGACTAGCACTCATCTTTATATTTCAAAAAATGTTGCCGGATACGTGGCTTATTTAAACAGCCGTTCTGCCACCACATTATTCAAGCCTGTTAGCCATTTTTTAAGCAAAACGGACAATGGCTATCTGAACACATGTGGAGTGGTAACTCAGTCCAAGACATAGGAGTGGACTTTGCTCTCTGTAGATGCAAATGGAAAACAAAGTTTTCTGATGTATGCTCTTTGTTTCTTTTGAATCCATTCATAATAGAAACTAAAAAAGAATACGATGCCAAACCAAACCCTTCAACACTCTCCAATCAGCAAACTGATTTCCCTGGGATGGCACAGCTACATACCACATTCTTGTAGAAGAAGTAGAGGACCATGTTGGTAAGTCTGGTGTAACACCAGTGACCATGGACAAGCAGCAGCTTTCTTAGGTGTCTAAACTGAGAGACTGCAAAATCACTTGCCATCACAGCCTGTAACATACAGGAAGGAAAGTCTATGTTGTATCCAAGCAGCTAAAGATGAGCTCTGAACACAGACAAGTAATCAATTAATAATGTACTAAGAGAAATCCTTATTTTCTGATTTGTCATGCACAGTGCTTTTACTCTTATCCTCATTCAGATCTGAGTCGCTTTGTACAACACTAATGCAAATCAGCCCAGCACAATGCATGCCGGAACAAGGCCGTCTGCCGTTATGTTTAACCCACAAATCCACAGAAGTCACTGATGCTTGAGCCGCTTGCTTCCTGCCAGCAGGCAAGTAATTGAGAGGCATTTGATCTGTTGTTTGGATTCTGAACCCCTGCAGCATTCAATTTCTGGGAGCTCTTGGAAGAGCGCTGAGGCCTGGCACGAGCTCAGGATGCAACTCCCCCTTATGCAGTAATGGACTGTGGAGCCACTAGACCTCCTGGGTAAACTCTAAACATATGTAAAACAGTCTCTGATGTCATTTGCAGCTGCCTTTGTATACACTACCTGCATGCCTTCTTCGCCTGAGATCCCCACACCAGTGTCAGCCACCTGGATCATACTGACATCATTGGCACCATCACCTATAGAGAAGAGGGGAAAAAAAGGAAAACTAATCCCTCTTACTTGGAATGCAAACAGGAGGCAGCTTTCTTGGCTGTCATATTGCCATGCAAGCATCAGGAAAAGACAAATATACCAGAACACCACATAGGTCAGGGAAAATTAATTTTGCAGCCAACAGTGCAAACTATAGAAAACTCTTAAGGAGAGCAGGAAGGTCTGACTGAGGAGAAGAATAGTCTCCACATGGATATTAGCTGTTGCTTTTCTCAAAACCTAGTCAGTATGCTGGAAAAGAAAATATGGATGTTTTACATCACAGTCATCTCTCCTCTACCTCGGTATTTTGGAAGGTTTGTGATGGAGAAGGACAATGTTGAAAACCCCTCACTTGCACATCCAAACATGCCATACAACACGGTGCAGAAGTACTCCTGTTCCCATGTTACTAGATCACCATGAGTCAGTTCAAGGCC
Organism: Nothocercus julius; assembly: GCA_013398735.1. Classification (NCBI taxonomy): domain Eukaryota; kingdom Metazoa; phylum Chordata; class Aves; order Tinamiformes; family Tinamidae; genus Nothocercus; species Nothocercus julius. The sequence goes on from VZSV01000017.1 coordinate 7,031,804, forward strand.
CAAATTTGCTAGCTCAGAAGAGTAACATCATCTTGTACCAGAGACAAGTGTGACCCAAAGGGCCTTCCTGTGTAAGTAGATGTTAATAAAGACATTAATAAAAATACAGCAGGAGAAACTGGCTTCTGTGCCTTTCCAGAGAAAAGGTAGCAATCAGGGGACTCACCTACAGCTAATGTCATTGCTTTCAGCTTGTTTCGCACCAGTCTGACCAGGACACTCTTCTGCAGTGGCGTGGCTTGGCAGCAGACTACAGCCCGGCATTTTTCTGTGAGTTGCAGGAAAGAATTCTGCAGACTGTCGTGAAGGACATGCTCTAAAGTCTTGCCATCAATAACCAAGCCTGCACTGAACCCTGGAGCTTGGGTGGCGGGACTCACAGAGAAATTCCCAAGTTTCTGACTGTTTTTTTTTTTGGCAGAATTAGTTTCCTGAAAGCCTTCTAAAATTGCATTCATCACCAAGGCGCAGGCATCCTAATTAAAGACAAGAGAAAGGCAACTTACTAAAATGTTGCTTGTATTTGGGCTCCCTTTTCAATTTACAAGATACATACGGAGAAAAGGTCAAATGTTGCCCTTGTACAGCTGTTCACTTGCTTCAGCAAGACTAAAATTTGGGCCTGAATGATCCTTTAAAATCAGTGTGCAGTTGCTAAATGGGCCCATCACCAATGGGTCCTAAAATGCACCCATGATTTAACCTTGGTTAAGAAGATTCGCTTGGGTATTGTAAGAGGTGGAGGGAAAACACTGAGGCACACCAGTTTCCAGAAAAAAAATCTTTAAGGTTGCTACAACATAGATACAGCTTTGGTGCAAGTCTTTTGCTCTCTGCATTTGCTTTGTGTGGTAAGCCAAGCCAAAGGCAATTTCAAATCACTGTATAGGTGAGCTGCAAAGGATTCTAACTGGATTAGTACAATTTTAACCTTGTCAGAATCAATAAAAGACACAAGATTTTTCCTAAAAATGTACATACTGCATGTGATACATTAAAAAAATACAAATTTTTAAATTCTTTTGTTATTTATTTTGAAATTGCAACACTGACATATCCCATCTAGCCAGTGCTAGGGAAGAAAAGCACTTTGTAAAAGGGGCTTAGTTCTCACTGTTAACAAACATACTCTTTGTCCAAGTTTTTGAGGCAAAGTGGAAGGCAAAAAAAAAGTATTAATAAAAATCAAATACTCTCCCAAACACAATTGGACTACAAGTATTTTTCCCAACAGTTATTGCTGCCACACAGTCTTCTAGGACAAACACAACTTAAATTGCTGAAGTAACGTGTAAGAAGGAAAACATTCTTAGAAAAATCTTTTGATCATTTACAGACATCTCAAACTTTATGTCTCTGCTCTTAGGAGAGACTTTATGGGCTGACTTTACTAGTCACAATTTTGCTCTTGAGAAACCCCAAATTCATAAATTAGAATTTGAAAAGTAGCTAGTTATAAATATTCACAAAGGGGCACATCTAGCAAGTGGGATTAAACTTGCCACCCTAAAAATCAGCAATTTACCACTCTTTACCACATGACTCAGCTTGGCTGGGAAAGCTTTCTCTCTATTAAAATTGTTGGTAGATTAATTGTGCTCAATGCACTTTAATGAGACAATTCCTAACACATTTATATGCAAGTCAAGCAGGGCTGAGGGAAGATATGACACAAATCAGGAGAAAACTGTAACTCAATACATTTTCATGACAGTAGTTCTCACATTGGTAATATGCTGTAGCTCATAGCCTTCCAAAATCTCTAACAACTCTGAAGTATGTCAGTCTCTAATGTCGCATGAAGTGAAACTAAGCAGTCTATCCAGTTAAAATAACTGATGATCACCTAGGGACTGTATGCGAAGAAACAAATCCTACACATATACAAAATATTTCACCCACAGGGTGGCAAACCAGAGGATGTTTTATTTTTTCCATACAGCCCTGTAATATAGCCTAAGTGCATGTCTTAGCAGAAAAAAAAAAAAAAAAAGACAGAAACAACTCAATGAAAAGTATAGTTTTTGACTCACTCTACTTTGTGATTTGAGAGTGAAGATTTTGTCATCTGGCTCCAGCAGTCTGCAAGCATAGGCAATGTTGACAGCTGTCTCTCTCTTGTCACCTGTCAGCATCCATATTTTTATTCCTGCTTTCCGTAGTGCCTGTATCGTGTCTGGAACACCCTCTTGCAGGCGATCTTCAATGCCAGTGGCACCTTAATTTAGACAGGCAGAAGGATTAGTGCCACTCTATTTCTAAATCAAGAGGCTGCAAGAATGATAGGACAGGTTGGTCTCTTGGGTATACTGGCACCCCAGAACAGACACTCTGCTAGGAGATATTTGGACACAGGAATGTCTCCCTTCCTTACCCTTTCTGTCCCAAACCCCAGCACATGCCTGATCATTAACACGTACCGCCCTTAAAGCCTCAGCGGCCTTCAGCTCTTCACAAGCTCCTTTTAAGCCAGACCTTTTCCATCTCAATTGTCTCATTCCACAGTGCCTAGAATCCAACCCAGCTCAGCATCTCCCAGGCACGCCAATGTAGTGAAGACTCCCAGACTATTCATGGCAAGTATACTCCATTATTCCCATTCTCTCCAACTTTAGTTTATCCCAAACCTTCTTTTCAGACATAAGAAAAACAAAACAAAACAAAACCCAGAATCTCCTCTTTTACATATATTTTGTATGTTACTGCAAAGTTCTCCCACTCAGCAAAAAGTTTCTCAGTCCTCCATAGCTGAAGCACATCTTATCCCAGGTCCCTCCACCACATAGCACTAAACGAAGAAAGTGTTATGCTCTTCCTCCTGCTGGCACTGCAGACCTATGTCCGCACAGGGAGGAAACACCTGCTGTAACCCCACTCTACCATCACCACCTTTGCCTACTTTGGACAAAGTTGCCCTTTCTGAGATCTGAGGAAGACAAAAATGGAGAAAATGCTATCTTTGACCAGTTTACCACTCTCAGATGCAAAATAAACCACACTATATTATATTACCATTCTACATGCAAGATAATATTATGTTGTATTTCACCAGATCACAGAAAGACTTTCAATTATATAAGCAGGAACTTTAATACAGTCATATCCTCTCTTTTGGTGTGCACAATAGTCAGAACTGTGCCTCTAGAACCAACTTATACAAGGAATAAAATATTCTATTCTGGTGACAGTGAGGTTAATGTGACATCAGCATAAAGCAGAACCATCTCCGAAAAGCAGAAATGCCAGTGATTTAGTACAGCAGAAGACATTTTTATGGATTGTTCATAAAACAAATGGTATTAAATCATAACCAGGGGGCTGGCTTGTGGGATTCTCAGGCTTGAGAGTTTCTCAGAAACTTCAGCCAATTGAATCTAATTCACGAGACACAATTAATTTAAAAATTCACAGAAAAGGTTTCGCTGGTAGTGTGTTTCCAGTGAGAGATTCTAGTGAGCAATTCATCTATAAATGGCAGGCTGTGATACGGTGGTGGATAAGGACCACAAACTCAGTCTAGCTTTGGATGCTGCAGCAGTTCCTGCAGTAAGTAGCTGCCACTCACGGCCACTCATCACCTGGAAGGAGATAACTGCCAGGTCCTCGCTCTGCACTCTGCTCACACTCTGATATATGCCAAAAGTCAAAAAACAAACACACAAAAAAAGAGGCAGGGAAGAAGATGCAGAAGTTTATTTGATGCAAACCTCTCTGACAGACAAGTAATGTCAGACAACAAGGGAAGAGAGAAACAAGCTGTTGTTTGGACTTGGGCACTCTATACATTTAACACTCCCCTTTCTGAGGTATATGATTACTTTTTAAGCCAACAGAAGCCAGTTTCAGTTCATATACTGCAAAAAAAACAGACCTGAGCTCAGCTGAGCACTGTGTGTTAGGATTATTCTTTCCAGAAGTATCTTTCTATTCAGATAAAGGTCTGGGGCTTCACATCTATCCACACAGATTTCATACGTGCCTACGGAATGGACTACAAAACCACCGCTGGCCTGTCCATGAGCCTGGCCATACTGAGATGATTAGAATTTTTGCTTGTCATTCTTTGAGGACAAAGTCTTTTCACTTCTCAGTCCTAAGAGCACAGTCAGAGTACTACAGATGCAACTACACTGCTCAACTGTTATTAAAATAGCAAAGGAAAGCTTAAGAGAAGCAGAGTGAGAAGTGCTGAAAGTCCTTCTGCTCTGCAGATCACAGTATCCACATGCCCCAGGCAGTGGTAACTAAGCCAGCACAGGTACTGAGGCAGGCACTGTGGCAGCATAAAGCCATTTACCTTTTTTATTCTCATTCCCACCCAACGCTAGGGCCAACACAAAATTGCCTGCCGTCCCACCAAAGACATGAGATGTGCGAAAATGCCTTTGCGTGCAAGACAGCAGGTCTCCAAAACAACGAGATCTCCCTCTGCTGACTTTTCAGTGCATACGGGTGTCTGTTCTGTATCGGCCCTTAAAACTACATCTACTGGCACTACTGCCCTGCCTTCTCTCCACACATGGGAGCCAGCAACCCCACAGTGCCTTTGAGTATCAAGGATTATGCCATTTACCATGAGCAGAGGTAACACAAAATTGGGGAAGTGATAGCTTTCCAGACAGCTGCGTCTGTTTCTCTTCAGCTTCTAGTAGCAGCTGTCTTATCACAGTCAGAGCTCTGCACCTTGCTGTCCAAATGTCAATTGCTGGGCAGTTCTCCAGAGCTACTACCCCAGACTTCCAACCCTCTTCCACATCTACACTGAACACTTTTCATTTTATTTCCACTTCCCACCATCCACGGGATGGCTCCTGCAGAAGCAAACCTGACTTCCTATTTCCATGCAAGGAGATGCAGAAATGGTACCAGCATAACTGCCATGCTAGTAATACAACACTGATGGAAAACATGTCCAGAAGCAGAATCCCTGAAAATCTTTTTCCAGACAGGCTTGTGATTTGTCACTATCATGTAATGGGATTATGATGACACTCAAACACTCCAGTGAGCACAAAAATCAGTGAAGATTTGTCCTTTACAAATAAGAGAACACTGGCTGTCTTCAGTGGGTTTTGCAACTAGTAGAAACTTACCAGCAAGGTTTAAGAAAATTCAGAAGTGGCAGTAAATTCTAGATCTGCAGAAAGCTGTGCATCATGCAAATCAGATTAGCACAGCTCTTTCTGGGGTAAATTCAGAATATGACTGTTATAAGGGATCTCCTGTGAGTGAAAGCATTTTCCACCTACCGAGCAAAGTTAGTTTGGTCTCCAGCCTGATGGCAGATTCAAGCAACAGCTCCTCCCTATTGTCGATACTGGTTTCTGCTAAAAAATGAAGATTTAACCACTCTGCATATTCTGCATCACTCATCACCTACAGAGAGAGAAAAAATACATCGCGTGTATCTATACTATTAAAATAGCAAAGGAAAGCTTAAGAGAAGCAAAGATGCCTCAAAACTGTCCTCAGAGCCAGTTTCGCTGTCCACATACTGAACCTGGAAACTCAGTTCCCTGTAATTCAGTCCACGTGTGCCCCAGCATGTCCAGGAGTGTAGCAGGTGTTAATTAATTGCCTGAAGGCCTTGACTGGCTCCACAGCACAAGTTGCTCATGAGCATCCTGGAAACTGCCTAAATCACTTCTGTTTAGGTGGAAGGTATGCAGGCTAGGGAGCATACTGTACTGCCCATTGCCCTTTAATAGGAGCAGAGCCACAGAATCAAAGCCTCAGCTTTGAGCACTGCACCCAGCCTGAGCCTTCATTTTTGCAGGACGCTTTGTAAAAAGCTCTCCTGCCTGTTTGAGTCCCTACTGAATTTCACTTCGAAGTAGCTTAGAACTCAAACCAGAATCTCTAATCATCTCTTAGTTTTGCATCCTGGCCTCTTAACAGTGTGAACTGTTCATGAAAAAGCACAAAACAGGTCTGACTTAATTTGCTGTATATATTGGAAAACAGTCACAGACAGGGCAAGTTTCACTTGAGACCTACTGTACCTAGCACCAAGCCAACAGGACTGATGCAAAAGAATCAGGCTACTTGTCAGTCTGCTTGCAGAATAAAGCCACTGAGTTGCTTGGCGGATGCTAAGTTGTACAGTGACAACAACTATGCGTACCTAACTAAACTTAAGAATTGATTTTTGTCTCCTTACAAACATCTCCTGTGAGAACAAAGATAAGCAAAATGTGGTAATGTGAGAGTTTGTTACAAAGTGGTGATGTTTGTTCCATGGGTGATAAACATCCTAAAAATTATGCATAAAGAAATAAATACCTTTTTAGCAATACATAAAGTGCGTAGTCCCCTTCTAGCATAGTCATCCAAATGCCTCTGAGTTTTCTCTTTAATTTTCTTTTGTTCCATTTCTGAACCTGCTAAACAAATGAAAAAAAAAAAAAAAGGAAAGAAAAAGGAAACTAAATTATTGGACTAAACATTTTGGAAGCTTCTGAAGGTGCAAATATGTCTGTGACTGCTTCAGAAATAATAACATAGGTAACAGCTAGGAAGCATCTCATTTGAATTAAACTTATCAAATACCTCTCATGGGGTAGCAGAAATGGGCTTCTCATTCAGCCAGCTACTTGAGCGGATGACCTTACTTCAGCACTGGAAATACTTTAGTTGGCTATAAACTAAACTTTAGATCCTGCTGAAGTCTTTCAGTGACATCAACTTTTCTGTTCTCAATTTCCATAATAGCACACAACACAGCCATACTCAGGTCACAAGCAATAATATCTTTCTATTCCCTATAAGGAGCTATTAACAGATAAGAGTTCTGCTTGGTTACTTGTTTCCTCTTAAAAATCGCACAGGCTCCTCTGTTCAGCTAGACCGGAGAGTGACAAATGTGAGTCAAGAATAAAATTCTATAAAATACCTTCTGATGTAGCTCCCAACAAATCCATCATGACAGAGTCTGCACCTTTTGTGTACACCACCACTTTGTTGGAGACCGGGTGACGAACCACCACGGACATCCTTTTTCGCAAGGAATCAAAAGGCAGGATATGCAAAAGCTGAAATGTTAAAGATCCCAGACCTGCCAAGTCCACAGTTATCTGATCAGGAGTCCTAGACTGTAAAACACATTTATAAGCCCTGGCAGCATGAACCAAGGCAGCTTCATCTGGACTCTCCGCTTCATAACACAGTTTAAGTAAGGCAGACTGTTTAAGAGGGAAACCAGTACTGTGGTTTTCACAGCCAGCAGCTACATTCTCTGTATCTGATTCTTGAGGTAGCGAGGAACTTTCTGGGCTGTCACTGCAGTGAGGCTCAGCAGCCCTTTCACAAGTCCCATCTGAAGCAGATGAAGCCAGTTTCATTCTGAAAATAGACAGCCTCCTCACAAAACTATTTGGGCTTTCAGATGATGACTCTTTTACACTTGGAAGTGGAGGGGAACTTAGTCTCCGGACTGACAACCTCTGGAACATCTGTCTGATTTCCTCAAGGGATTTAATAGGCATCCTACCCAGTGAAGACAGCCTCATCTGGAACAGAACAGATAGAGAAAGTAAACCAGTTAAAATAGTCACATTTTATTTCATGAAAGAGTTTACAAATCGTGCATACTTCCTAATAAATTATTTTGAAAACTGCTATGCTTTTGATTACACATAGTGCTATTATGAACTATGACGCACTAGATAGCTTTTGTCAAAGCTGTATTTATTCAAACTATATTTCAGATCTGTAAAATGCATGTATTAAAAATTTGACTCTTGAGCCCACGTAATACTGCTTTTTAGAACTAATTCAGTAATGAAACAGTTAGCTTGACAGCATAGCTTTTAAAAGTTGTGGCAAATGCACCTAAACATTTTAATTCTTGCTTTGAGTCAGCAAGATACTTGTAAAGAGCAAACCAAGTCTGCTCCCATCAGAGTAAATAGCTACAAAAATATTAAGAATACAGTACCTTATCTATACTTCTTTACTATCTGAATTTAAACCAGAAAAGAGTTCTTGTCCCATTAGTCTTGTAAAATAACTAAGCAGTTATTTTATACTCAGAACAGTTAGGCAACATGAACTGTTGTTCATGAAGGGAGAACACGGCATGCACGGCTGACACTCCCGTCTCATCGCTGGTGCAGGGCTATGGATGAGCTCTCTCCAGGAAGCACACTCTGCTTTCTCACTGAGAAGCAGCAAGACAGGACAGACTCTGGCTTCGGAGTAGGCAGCTTGTAGCATCTCGCTGTTCAGCATCACAGAGGTGGAAAGCAGGAACATGCAACCTTGTATTGCTCCTCCTTAAGGAAACACTGAAACCTCCTGCTCCCTAGCCAAATTCCTAGCCCCGAATTCGGAACCTTTAGGCCATATCCCTCCTTTCAAATCACCAACCTAGAAATCTTCTTCCCTGTTAGCAAATCATTCAAAAATATCATCCCCTAAAGAAAGTCCCCCAAAGACTATTATGGGTGTTAACTATTAAACACTGCTGCCCATCCACACTTTCACACATAAGCAGCCTGCTATGTTGATTTGGCTGGGAATGTCTGCAGCGTACTAGAATGTCAGGTGCATTTAATCACAGGCGGTACATAAATATTCCAAAGAACACCCTTTGTGAATATCTCCAGGCATGATTATAGGTTCCCTGCCTAGATGAACAGAAAAATCTAATTCTGCACATGTCACTGAAAAATTTTATGTGGAAGATACAATGAGTAAATGGAAGGGGAAGGCACATGTGGAATAAATCACGGTTGAATTTATGAGTTATCCTGCAACACAGTCAGAATCAGTAAGAGAGAGTGCTATGGAGTCCTACTCTGGAAAGCAACTTGAATTAAAAAAAAAAGGAAGTAACACCTTTAGATAAAAGTTAGGTGCATGTTCTCAAAACAAGTAGTCTCAGGAGGAACTTAAGATCTCAAGAACATTAAACTAGGACAGTCTAACAAATCCACTGTCTAGTTAAGGTGAGGTTTGTTATTTTATACTGAGAAGCATTTTTTCTTCCAGTTACTACATATGTGAAACCTGAATTGACATTCTTTTGCAGAAACCCTGTTTGAAGAGTCAGAGAACAGAACAGGAAAGTTTTCTCAACTGCAATATTCCGGGAGCCTTCTGAGATGATTCTTATCTTTCAGCCACCAATAATCTATTTGTAAAGGAAACCTGAGTTAGGGCACTCACTCTGAAAGATACGTACACATCTGACAAACGAATACTAGAATATAGTAAGAATTGTAATTAAATCTCAAAATATGACTTGTACAAGTAACAACTGAACTATCTATAGAAGCAGAAGTGTTTAAGTCACAGTTTTATGCATTAGAAAAACCTTTCCAGCATTAGAACACGCTGTATTCAGTAAACGTACAGTATTTCCTTTCTAACACACACACAAAAGAAAAGGATCATTTTTCAAATGCCAATTATTTTCTTTTCATAATAAAATTACAGAGAGCACATTTTAATTACAAATATGCTCAAAGAGCCAAAAATAAGGCCCCCTTACCTTCTGGCGTGGCTGATTGGGGGCTGAAACGACGACGGTGTTGCAGATGGCTAGCGCGAGGAAGAAGTCGGTGATGTACCTCGCCTCCAAGCCCGGCTCAGTGCTGCCTGCCTCAGATTGTGCGCAGCCATGAGAAGAAATTTGACGGAATTTTTCCAACAGTTGTGTGTCTGGTACAACGTCTGTTTCCTGTTGATCAAAATAACAAAACAGTCCATTAGGATATAAGCCCTGAAAGTCCGAAATGGGACTTTGTGCATAAAGGGCTTTTAATATTTCCGAGGATGGAGACCCATGGCCTCTTCAGTACACTGGTACCCTCACAGTAAACAAGTTTTTCCTTATATTCAGACAGAACTTTGTGTTTCTGTTTGTGCCCGTTGCCTTGTCCTATTGCTGGGCACCACTGAAAAGAATCTGGTTCCATCCTCTTTGCATAAACAGCTTTAAACAGGAATTAACAGCTTATGCTTTTCTAACAGCTTTGGCCTGCCTTTAAAAACAACAGAACACAATTTTACTTTTGCCATTGATCAAAAAATTAAAATGTTATGCTGCAAATAGGCTGCAGCCAAGCAACCACTGGAGGCTCCCGTTTTGATGGGAAAGAGAAGGGATTTTTTACATGACAAGCATTCAGTTCAAACAGGGTAAAAAGAAATTCCTTCACAAATTACTCCAGAAATTTAGTATTTAAACGCAACAATTTCGACTTACAATGCGGCTGCTGAAAGCAACATGTTGTGAGTGGGGAACACCACTGGCACCATCTTCCCCTCCTGATGCAGGGCAACCACCAGACAACTGATTTAAAGATTTTTTGCTCAAAGGTTTGTTCACGGCTCTGCTCCTGTGCTCCCTTCGCTTTGACATAAGGCTCGAAGAGCCACACTGACCATCAGGTAAATCCTCATCCTCTGAGTCCATCTCCTGATAGGATTCCAACCTCTTCGCTACAGAAAGAATAACAAAATTATTGTTCCATGAGCAAAAAGACTTTTTTACCAGAACACTGCCTGGAAGCTTAGGAAACAAAACTTAGTAAGGAATTTAGTACATAGTTAGGAATAATCTACAGTTTATTAAAAATCAAAACACAGTAGGCCATCCCACTATAATCATTCTGTTTCAGATGCTGCATTTAAGAGAAACACACTACACGGCCGAGAATGCAGAGAAGAGAGTAAGAATAATGAGGCGACTAGAAACTATGGCCCACAACGAAACAGCTGAGCACGTTAGAGTTACTTAGCCTCAGGAAGACAGCACTGATGAGAGCCAAGTAATAGCTTTGAAGTATGTAGGGGCAACTGCAAAGAGAAAAGAAATAATCTCTTCGATACACACTGTGGGTAATATAAAGGATGCAATGGTGCTAAATTGTGGCAAGACAGGCTCGGGCTAGACAAAAGGAAAGCAGCACATGTATGGTCTCTAGGTAGAAGCTATGGCACAACATGAAATTGTTATAAACACAATCAACACACTGCTATTTTTGGAAGTTGGAAGCAAGTGGTAGACATGCTATTCCTGGGACACTAAGGCCTGAATCTGCCACAGCTAATACAGTCTCACTTCTCTTTGGTTTAGCTCTTCTGAAATGTTTCTCATGCAGTTAGAAAACACTCTGAAAATGTTATTATACTTTTCAAGTTGTTTATTCATCAGTTCAAATCTTGAAGGTATTTTCTTCTGACTTTGCTCATCATCCTTTCCAGTAAACTATGCAAAGCCAAAGAAGCACCAGGGCACCCACAACACTCAGTTTTCAAAAGATGTGCAGAAATCGTGAGAATCTGGTTGCTCAAACAAAAGCAAGGATGAACCCATTCCCACTGCGGCCAGCAGGGTGTCCCTTCTGCCCGCACAGCGCAAGCACAGGCACCTGGCAGCCAAACCCGCACCGCCCTGTGCAGCTTTTTAACGCACTGCTGTGATTCATGCGTCCGGCTGCCTCTCAGGGTCTCCTCTTTCATCTCATACACAACACCTGAGTTGCCTGCCAGAGGAATATCAAATACCTGCGGTCACTAGCACTTGCATAGCATGATGGTGATAAAAACTTAGTGTATTTATCTAGTTTATACATTAGCTAATTGAATTAAGGATTTTACAAGTCCAAGTATTTTCTCCTTTGTCTACAGCTGTATCTTCTGCAGGCTTTCCGAAGGTTACTGATATGCTCCCATGAGATGCACATAGAAAGATACTCTAACGTGAGGCGATTCAATGACACATCATGCACACAGACTATTTCATGTCTTACCGTTCTCCTCATGGCAATATTCCTGTCCTGCAATGCTGCACCTCCGAAAAACCATCTTATTTTCAGTGAGAGTTCCAGTCTTGTCAGAGAAGATATACTGGATCTGGCCAAGATCTTCAGCAATATTCAGAGCTCGACACTGAATAGTAGAGTCTGTCTTCTCATGGTAAAAATCAATGTCATTCTGAATTAAATAAATTTGTCCCAATTTGACAACTTCAATTGAAACATAGAGAGAAATTGGGATCAACACCTACCAAAAAAAAAGAAGAGAATTAAATGAAACCAAATTCCTTGCCCAGTTACAAACTTGAAGCAACTCTTGTGAAGCTGAAGAGTTACTCTAGGGATATAAATAAGTACATAATATAGCCCATGTTCAAAACAGACCAGTTACCTGCAATAAAATGATCATTGTCCAAAACATATTGAACCCTGCTAACGTTGGAGGAATCAATTTCCCATCGGGCTCGGGGATGTTAAAAAATGGTATTTCCGAATACCTACTTAACCAAATTCCATGGCCTTGAAAACAAGAACAAGACAAAGCGAATCATTTTCATGTAGAATACACTGTGGCTCAGGTTCATGGTGTTAGCTGTTTCCACTATGCAGTTACCTCTAAGCCTTTAAAATCACTTTGTCTCTCGAGCTTTTCCTCCCAGAGAACCCCATTTAAATTAACTCTCCAATGCACTCATGAATAAAGGTTTTATTGCATTCATATCAATAGCACATCTGATACAGCGCATATCAAAACTAAAAGAATACTAGTTAGACTTGCTAAACACTTCAGAAAAAAAAAAAAACTCTTTGCAAAAAATCTGGCAATTAATAGTCTTATGTTTGCCTGTCCAAGTTTCATGTAACTTGTAATAACCTGTAATTACCTGATCCTAAATAATGCTAACCAGTCTATGGCTTTGTGAAATAACTATTGGCATAGAAGACATGCTGTGTAAATCACAAGATTAGTTTACGGTAGGAAACTTAAAACGCAACTGCAAAAGCAGTTTCAGTTAACACATATTGTGATTCCAGTGCAGAAGACATGTTTATTAAGTGAAGAAACTTTTTTAAACATCTTTAAAATGGGTTTTTGATTTGTCATAAAATTTAGCCTGTTCAGATTCTGGTATGTTAGTTCACTTTCGAATCACCCCCTAAAATATTGAATCCTTACAACTTGACTCAGATTAGGCCTCTCCCACAATACTGCACATGCATTGCATTTTAAAATTCCTATGAAAAAATATGAGTTCTGCAGAGCAATTAGTGAGGGAAGAGGGAAATGACCTGGAGAAATGGGCTCCAGACCTAAGAACTTTCACCAGAAATGTACCTCTTGACTATCCTGAAGACTAATTATGACAACATGAACTCAAACCTGGCAGCATCTCCAACTACTAGGGAATTAGGTAAAGCATTTTCTGGGAGGAGCAGTTAAAATTAATTACTGCCAAAATAAAACAGTAAGAACTGCAGGATGAAAAAGGAAAATAGCAGGAGTTCACAGATTCTTGCTTACCTATTGCCCCAGTTAAACACATTAAAATTAACAGCAGAACACACCAAAGGATGTCAGTGTTCACTCTTCTTTCCAATTTACTGCGCTTGTAATGTGGGCCACTATTATTCAACAGGGCTTTGGTTTCATGACCTGTAACCAGAACACAGACTGAAATGCTCTGCTAGCAGGTACCACAACTAAAATATACTGCTAAAGTTCAAGACCTGGGAAACTGGATGTTTCTGTTAACTAGTACTTGAAAAGGGATTCCAAATATAAGCAAAGTAACTAACTGCTCCTACAATATATGAAGTTATTCTGTCCTAAAGAAAACAAAATAAATCAAAATCTTGTCCATGCATTATCTCATATTGTTAACAAGATTCTTTCCTATAGCAACAACCATATTCCTGATATTTTCTGTATTATTTCTAATGTTATTTTCTAAAATATTCTGAATCTACATTATAATTATCTGACTGAATATATAACATATAACACCGATATAACACTGGTGTTTTAGCCTTAAAACACCTTCCCTTTGATACAGAGTACCAAATAACAGCATTAACTTCAATTCCAGATCAGAAAAAAACACCTGAAAAAGCCACAGATCTCCAAGACCCTCTCCAAATTTGGATTTGCCACCACAACTAACAACAGCTAAATAAAAGCTGCTGTTCACACAGAAATGAACTGGTCTCTTATGCATAATCAGACATATCCACCCTCTACATTTCTAAAACAGAAACTAACAATTCAGACATGCATTCTTAACACTTTAAGCTACAGTTGTCCTATGGTGGATTCAAGCTTGCCCTCTCAGGCAAAAGAAAAGATAGTTCCCTTTCTATGATGCTGTTTCCTAGGGCACATAACTTGATCTTGTTTGCAAAGAATTCTGAGAGCCAGGGTGGTTCACTCACCTGCATATACCACGATGCCTACAACGGCCTCCGTGTTTCTGACTGTGCATCCTCGAAGCAGCAAGTTCTCCCTGCTGAGACCCACTCGTTCCTTGTTTGAATGCTCACTGAAAAGACAACACATTATCTTTGTTTACTCCCCAAGTCCAGAGGACTCCACCAATTACCAGCCAAACTCTGGAAAAGCATCAGACAGTCTTTTCCCAGAGAGACTGCTAGTCCCTTGCCTACTACTCTGGACACTTCCGGCTGGACTATTCAAAAGAATGGGGCACTTGGCATGCTGGTTGCCTTTGAAAAATCTAGTCATGGAGACATGCAGTAAAACTACCGTATGTTTACAAGCCTGGTGCTTGCATATCAGAAATTGAAATGAGCTCAGGACAAACACTGAGTCTCAAAGCAAATAACTTCTATTCAGATTGCCAACATCACATGAATTCAAACACCACTTAGAATTCCCTTTTAAAACTATTGTGCACATGGTTACCTCCATGGCATACTTTCAGTGCAGGCAAGCCTCCTGTTACTCAAGGTTTTTCCTAGATCAAGATTTATATATAAATCAAGATTAATGTGTTATTTTTCCATATCTCTAACATATCACTACCTATTATTTAAGAGTAGAAATGGAAAATTAGCCACTCCATCAAACAGCACTTTGCTTTCCTAATGTCTATAGGAAAATCATAGGATCCTCAGAGTAAAAGAGATAGATGAGAAACTTAGGTGAAAAGGATTCCGGCCAAGTCACTGAGGGCTCCACACAAGGCAGGGGTGGAAACCAGTCCTGCCCATTTCCAATACTGAGCAGTGCAGCTTGTCCAACCTGGAAGTGGTTCAGACTGAATATTACAGACATAGCTACTGATGCCACATATCATTAACAGGAGATTTTAAATGATCATTTTAAATGAGGAATACACAATTGCAAAGTAACTTGAATTAAGGTGTTGAAAATTTTCAATTAAAAAAATATAGTACTAGAGAGCTTTCCTAGTTTACAGCCTGCTATTTAGAAAGTCTTTTCTAGAGCTCTATCTGCTTGGCTGCACTCAGAAACACGGTGATGAAAACTCACCAAAAACAAAAACAAACAAAAAACAAACAAAGAAATTCAAAACTTGTTATAATTATTTTTTAAAGTGAACATGACTAGCTTTCTGAAAATCTGTATGAACACCAAAGCAAATGACATTAGATCAAAGAGTCAGCAAAGTTACTTACATAAAGCCTCGGAAGCAACTGAGGTCGTTATTAGGACTTTCACATTCTATTCTACTGGAAAAATTCTCTGGATCCATTTCAGAGACCTGAAACCAGGGAAAATAGACCAAAAGAAAAACAATCAAAAACAAAAAACCCCAGAGAACTCAGAGCAAATGTCAAGGAACACAGAAACTCGATAAATTCACAGATTCAGATATCACTAACAACTTAGCTTCAACCTTGTGAATTGCTGATCTTAGCGTATCTACAACACAGGGTAAATCAGACTTAAAAGGCATGCAAGGACTTTCCAGTAAATATTAAACCTTGGCAAGTATCAGCTGAGCTGCTGATATCTTGAGAACACTGGAGAGGAGAAAATTCTAGGAAGTGATGAAGTAGGAAAAAACATGCAATAAGGACATAGAAAAGCAGAGATTTTTCAACTCTCACATCAAAAAAATATATATTTTTTTGTGAGGAAAAAATAGACACTGACTTCTCTGTAAGGAGAACTGCTTCCGAACTATGTTGCTACTTGTGCTAACATAAAGGAAGGTTTTCAGGTAGAGCTTTTTAATGACAATTGAGCCAATACTGAAGTTGAAATTAATGGGATATGAGTATAGTCAGAATGTGTGGAAATTTAGTCTCTGGTATGGCAGAACTCTTTCTAAGGTGAATGCCTACCTTTGCAAAATAGTTCTGCTCTTTACAAAAAATGATTGGCCAATTTAAGGTTATAAACTCCAAGTCTAAGTCTGCAACTCTCAGTTTGAACTTACAACACCTTCTATGTAATTACAGGTCACCTAAAAGGCTATATTCTATAACTGAGTGACGCTTCACATGAGGAGTATAACATGGGGGCTAAAATACAACCATGTAAATAGAATTTGAAATTCAGAAAACCTAACATTTTATTATTAGCACACACCTAGCTGGCACTGTACTAAGTCATGAACAGTCCTAGACAGAATATTCAGTCTCTTTGTAAATGTAATTGAAAGTCATAAAGTAACTGCAAAGGACCTTTTTCTCCACTAATTGACCTCTTATTTATACAGGAAATACAAACTTTCTGTGAAATGTATTACAGTGTATTCATTAATGCTTCTCATGCATGCATGCTGCATTGTGCAACGATTATGCAAAAGAAAGAGAACAAAGAAAATAAGGATTATCCCCAAAAGGAAGCAAAATAATCAAAACAGTTGATTCTTCTGCAGCAGATGCTTCTTCTGCATTTTGGAAACTCTCTCTGGATATGTTTTTCTGGTGAAACCGTATTATTTTTGGTGCACAACTAAACCATCTGACTTGGAGAGGTCCTTAACTGCAGTGAAGCAGTTCATAAGAGCTTTTTGCAATAATGAGAAACAGCAACCACAAAACTGCTGGGTGAAACCCATGACAGGCACAGGAATTATGTGCACTGTATATCAGTAAAAATCAGAATAACCAAAACTACATGCACAAGGAGGTATCTTGGCATGTGCACTCCAACCTTCACTGGCCAGAAGAAATTTATAGTCTAGTCTACCTCATTTGTAATCTTAACTGCTTCACATTAAATACCAGAAATAAAGGATTTTGACCTTCACTTCTGGAGACACTTTGCTACAGTTCCTAGCACAAAAGAGAAGCTTTTGTACAGCAGAATAAAAACCACGTGCATTTTATGGAAAGGTCTTCAAAGAAGCACTAAAAAAGGGTGATCAGACAGAAAGTAAAGATGGGAACCAAATGAGTAGCTGTGAGTGACGATTGCTGTATCAGCCTCTCTCCAGTGGAATGGGGAGGGAGGCAGCTTCCCAAGGCCAGATTTGCTATGTTGGCCACACTGTGCTTCTGACTCAACATGGTTTGATAACATGGCATTGGAAGGGGGTACACAGCCAACATGGAAAACAACTCAATCAATCTGGCAGGAAAGGATATAGCACTTTGCCCTCCACTGGGCAAAGGGGTTTGAGGGTGCTGCAGCTTGGACTGGATTCAATCATCGGCCACATGAGCTCAGAAGCTGAGGTCCTGCAGCCTCTCTTTTAACACAAAACCCTTGCCACGCACAGTGACTTAGTGCTAATGGTACTTCGGTTTGGAAGGTATGGAAAGAAAAGGAGATTAAACCTTTCTTAACGGGAAACAACTTTTGAATCTCTTAAAGGAACAGCGCAATGTCAACTTATTCCATAAATAGCTCAGTATCCCCACAGAGTAGAACCTCAACAGGTTGGGGTACTCCTCCTCACCTCATCACTGCTGCTGATGCAGAGTTCTTGTGATGTCACCTCCACAGAACTAAACAGTCTGTCCTTACAGGCAGATAGCACCGAGTCCTCTCTACTGTTGTGTTCAGTGTGGTCTGCTTCAGCAGCAGAACTCAGCACCAGATGTGCTGAAGCTGGAATGTAAGTCAGGGCATTTTTGTTTTCTTTTGACACCATCTTCTTTGCGCTGGTCTCCAGTATTTTGTCTACTAGATTTAATATTGAATAAGGTAGGTTTGTCTGTTCGTTTGTCTGTTGTTTCAATCATGTCTTCAGGACATGAAATGGCTTTTATGAATTGCTTATAAAGCTCTAAACATGTGATTTCCACATTGGGAAAGCAAAGATCTACTGAGTTTCCACCACCACTTGTGTGGAAAACTGCTGAGAAACAGTGATGTTCACTGTGCAAAGGGAAGATGACCCAGTTAATGCTGTTCACAGTAGGCTTGTTGCAGAAAGTCAAAAAGGTTCCAAAATTTTAGAGATTCTTGAAGGAATAGAGTTAGAGCTAAAAATGCACTTGCATAAGAAAAAAAAAAAAAAAA